>JAEIIF010019365.1:0-14434 GCA_018874455.1 Drosophila trapezifrons | reverse complement strand
TGTTTACCTTTTAAGTCAGTGTGACCGTAGTCGCACTACGAAAAAAATCTGAACCAAAAACACATAGTCATCTCTATCAAGTTTCTAAGGAAGCCCCTATAATTAATGAAAACTTGTGCCCTGTGTAATGAGGGCTTTAGGAGTACAAGAACCAAACTTACACATGCCTAGTGTGTTGCTCGTTTATTCTGTCGTGATCATGACTTATTTTTTTTAATTTAGGGAGTTCCTTGAGTTAATCGTGCACAAAAACAATATCTACACATCGTCAAGGACCAAAACCGCGTGCTCAAGTTATAACAAAAACCAAACTTACCCATCCCTGATGCCTTGCTCGCATATTCTGTATGGATCATGACTCTACTTACTTTTTCAGCTATTAAGGTAGGGCTCGATCGTTAAATTTATGACCATCCATGTCAAAGCTCTCCCCATTAATCCAGTTCCCATTATATATGAAAACCTCATCGTTTATGTTCGAAAATATCAAGAAACTTTAATAATCTAAGCGAAGATCGCCAGCAGCTTAGATGCCGGTGTGCTCCTTGATCCAGTCCAGGTAGTAGGTGGTGCGGGTGAAGACGGCGGGGTACTCCTTCTCGCAGCCAGCAGCTGAGCCGAAGGAGGTAAGACCAACCTGGACCTTGCTGGAGGCAAGGACCAGAGGGCCACCAGAGTCGCCGTTGCAGGTGGAAACGCCAGCGGAGGTGTTGACGCAGATGTTGGAGTCACGGATGGTGGTGAAGTAGGTGCGCTTGCACTCGGAGTTGGAGATGACCTTCATGTGGGCGTACTGCAGGTGAGCGGCCACGGCGCTGGCATCGTCGGAGGTGCGGCCCCAGCCGGAGGCGACCACCTCATCGCCATCGTAGGAGGCGTAGCGGGTCTCGCGCTTGGGCAGCTCAACGCGGTCGATGGCCGAGCTGTACTCCACGCGGGGAATGCGGATCAGGGAGATGTCGTTCCTCAGGGTGCGGCTGTTCCAGTCGGCATGGATGATGATGTCGTCCTTGGTGACATGGTGCTTAACCTTGGGGCTGGAGCGGACAGTGCTGCCCAGGTAAACCTCGACGGAGTCAACACTGCAAGGAAAATCGTGGATTTGAGTCAGGATATCCAGGATATTTAAGTATCTGGGGGGAAACTCACCCATCAGTGCAGTGAGCAGCGGTCAGAACCCACTCGTTGCCGATGAGGGAGCCACCGCACCAGGCGGAGGAGGAGCCAATCTTCAGGGATAGTCCCACCTGGTAGGGGAACTGATCGGTGCGGGCATCCTCGCCGTGGGTGATGCGTCCCTCCTGGGACGAAGCGGCGCGCAGAGCCGATCCGGAGGCGTAGGCCAAGGCCAAAGCGAAGACAATGAGAACCTTCATGGTGGAGCTACCTGTTAAAAGTATGCCCCACTCCGGCTCATCCCGCTGCTTTTATACCCGTGCCGGACAGTCCGTTCCTATTGATTGACGTCCCTCTATCACTATCTGATCTCTCCAACGCGCCTGCTCAAGTGGCCAGTCGCCGTTCTCCGTTCCATGTGTAACGTAACACTCCTCCTCCAATTCCGGGTGATATGGGAGTTGATCTGCTTGAAACTGTTCCAGATACGGTGGCGACCGTGACTTTTCAGTTTTTTTGTTCTTGCCAAAAGAAGATAGTATAACAGGAAAGCAATCTGGGAGATATTGGGGATTTTTTTTCCTTCAGGGGGCTTGTATAATCCATTGACGAAGATTTCAGCAAAGAGCCACTATAGATGATAAGTACCTGAGATTGAGATCTATTGAACCTCATCTTATCTTTAATATTAAATAATAGACCTTGATAGGAATGTGTCTTACTATTTGTATTTAACTTTTAATGAAATCAACTGGTTGAGTATTAGAAAGGTAGAAAACTGGTTAATACTGGTATACGGAATCAAAATAATAATATTTACAATAATGGAAAAGTTGTTTTATTATAAAGAGAGAGTTCTGTCATACAAAAGGTGAAAACTGTGGTATATTGAACATGTTCTGTTCCTATTTTTTCTTTATAACGTTTTTTTGATATGGTGTGACCTTAAAAATTGATTATTTAATATCAGAAATGTAATTAAATTTTGTTTCATTAACAATACTGATATAGTAAACAAAGATTACTCTAGAATTACTTTCATTATCGATAATACAATATCAATGATAATGCTTTTAGGGACATTTCTGGTAAGTTCTTACATATAAACCTTCGATGAACTTAATGGAGAAATCTATTACTACGTTTTCTTAATAAAAAGAATATTAATCTATAGAAATATATACATTTTTTTGTGCCTCAATTCATAGATATTGCTTTGGTTTTTTTCCATTAATGTGATAGTATGTATTGATTCCCCTTTGATACTTGAATTTCTATTATGCCACTGAAAAGTATGCTACAAGGAACCATAATATTCACAACCAACCTGGTTATCACAAACCAAGGAGTGTGCCTTTTTGTTATCTTTTGCTGTCTGGAATGCAAAACTGCGACATAGTTTCTGAAGTGTCATCCCCATTCATTCAAAAATTAACAAACAAAAGTCGCACGTAAAATGCTCAACATTTAATATAATTACAGTGCCCAGCACTGTGTTGTTTGCTCAGAGCCAATCTCTAGGGATACACCACACCGCTCACCTCGCCAATCCAGTCCAGGTAGGCGGTGACGCGTGTAAAGACCGATGAGTAGCCCTTGGTGCAGCCAGACTTCTTTCCATACGACGTAATGCCAATCAGTATTTCGGTGTTCAAAGTGGGATCTTGGTAAACCAAGGGTCCGCCGGAGTCGCCCGTGCAGGTGGAACGACCGCCAGTGGTGTCCATGCAAATATTGGTGGATTTGATGTTGGCATAGGAATACCAACAGTCCTCATTGGACTCCACAAAGCGGACAACGTAGCGCAGGTGATCGGAGATGGCGGAGGAATCTGTGAGTTTGAAAGTTTAATTAACAAAATATATAAAAACCTGGCTAGGTTAGTTCTTACCATCATTCATGCGTCCCCAACCGGAGGCCGTGGCCGGAACGTAGTCGTAACTGGAGTATCTAGATGAGATTCCTGGCAATCTAATGGGTTTGATGGAGTCCCCTAAAATAGCCACCTCGGGCAGGCGTAGCACAGCAATGTCGTTCTCCAGGGTATCACAGTCCCAGCCAGGGTGTAGGTGGACTTCAGGGTTCCCTGATCGGAGGAGCTGTTGGGGTGCCAGTCGCTGTACTCCACCCAAGTAGTAAGTAATGGAAACAGCTCTATGGGAAGATATTAAGTTAATTAAATTCGTAAATTATTAGGGAGAGATAAAACCCACTTTTCCACACAATGTGCTGCCGTCAGCAGATATCGATCCGAGATCAAGCTAGCTCCGCACCAGCTAAACAGGTCACTGGGCTCCTCGATACTCAGTCCCACTTGGTAGGGAAACTGATTAGCACTGGCCAGCTCACCGCCAGTGATTCTCCCAGCGATGCCATGACCCAAATCCAGGCCAGAGATCTTTTCTCCCTGACCTGCAATCAGCAGAGCAACTAAAACCAAACTGATTTGCATGCTTACGCGAGTTAACTAACTCTGCCACTGACGTACTTCATCCACCTGATTGAGGATTTATGGTTGGTTAATCTATCCAGTGATTGGTTGCTTCAAGTCGTACGAATTGGCCGTAATTCCCGAGATTGTGGTTTATCTTTCTGGACTGATCGGAACGCCACTTGATTGCTGAAATAATCATTTAAAAAATACATAGGTCTTTGGTTTATTCTATTATGGGGTTTTTAGATAGGAACACACTTCAGTTAGAGGAGGGTTGTGTTCCAGATTGCCGAAACATCTTGAAAATGTTAGAAAATTATAATTTAATAATAGTAATTTTACTATATTTAATAGCAAACTATTTTAATAACAAACTTTGTGTATATCTTTACAAAACCTGATGACTTTCAAGCAGTTTAGTCTGGTAAAAAATACTTCAAGTGTTTAAAGTGCATTATCAGAGCTCCGAGATAAGATATTCTTTTAATATTTAAGTACAATCGTACTTAGTATACTCAGTACTTAGTATAACGTAAGAGACCCTTACTAAGAGTATTACTATACTGGTTACATGAAATATACTTCACTAAATTAATAATTCATATTATTAGCCAATATTTTTGAGGACTTTGAGGTAACCTATTTATCAACTCACTTAATAGAATCTACTTGTATGATATTAAATAATTTTTATACTTTATTAATGATTATTTTGTTAATTAATAATTAATATAACCGAACAGACCACGTGAAAAAGCTGAGGATCGTTTTATTGGAAAATGATTGTCTTACTGCTTTTGAATATATTTGGATACACGAACTTGTCGCTTCCCAGCTGAAGCCATTGGTCCTTCGAGCCGGATACACATTTAACTACCAAACATTATCTTTATTAACTGTCTGTTAGAATTACATAAAGATAGATAATATTATCAGTCAAAATAGCAATACAAATTTGTTTTTTATCTATCAAAGCTTATAGAAATTATCTATGATTTTATTTAAAAGAATTTATAAGGCTTGTCTATAATTGTCCTAAGGTCATGTGCCTTTTGGAATGAGTCATTGGAAAACTGTATCAAATGAGTTGTTATCTGCATGTCTGTGTCCCTAATCCCTGCTCTATCATTGCTCTAAGGGTGCTCCATATTGCTCCAAGTGGCAGGGTTCAGCAGGTGCCTCCAACTATGATAACACTGGATTTTTTCCTATATAACCAACAGACAATCCACATCGCGTGTTTAATCGATTTAAAATGCTGAAACTCTTAGTGCTTGGTGTCCTGCTAACGACATTAGCCTCCAGCTCGGCTGTGCCGCTCCAGAGCGACCTGGAACCCTTCATCACCAACGGCGAGCTGGCAGAGGTGGGTCAGTTTCCCTACCAGGCGGGTCTGAACGTCTCCTTTGCCGGGAACTTGACCGCCTGGTGCGGTGGAACCCTGATCTCACACTATTGGATAATCACAGCGGCCCATTGCATGGACGGAGCGGAGTCGGTTACCGTCTACCTGGGTGCCATTAACATCCTGGACGAGGCTGAGCCGGGCCAGCGGCGGATCACGGTGGGCAAGGCGGGGATTATTGTCCATTCCAACTACACGGCCAGCACGGTGGCCAATGACATCTCGCTCATCCGACTGCCCACCTTCGTCGTATTCACGGAACGCATTCGAGCCGCCAGTCTGCCGCGTCGCCAGAATGGATCCTTTCCCACCTACGACTCCGTGCGGGCTTCCGCCTCCGGCTGGGGAAGAGATAGCGATGCCTCAAACTCAGTCTCGCCCGTGCTGCGGTATGTGGAGATGCCCGTAATGCCAAATGCCGTGTGCCGGATGTACTGGAGCGGAGCGGTGTCCGAGAAGATGATCTGCATGAGCACGGCCAGCGGCAAGTCCACTTGCCACGGCGATTCCGGAGGTCCGCTGGTCTACAGGGAGGGGAATACCAGTTACCTGATCGGAGCTACCTCCTTCGGCACCACCATGGGCTGCCAGGTGGGATTTCCGGCTGTCTTCACGCGTATCAGCAGCTACTTGGAGTGGATCCTCAATCATGTTATCGCCTGAGTGGGAACTAATCCCTTGGTATCTTCTTATGAACGGAGATTTACGAGTCTTTAAGCTATAGAATAAGTTCAAGTTAAGTAGAAATGGAAATATATCCTGTTAAACATAATTTATTCCCTCTTCGTATTTAAGTCTGCTGATCTGAAAACTAAAATGTATCTTAATCACTCAATATAACAGTTTTCTGCAAGAGAGATCCCTAAAAAACTGTTATAAGTCAGTTGGGCCAAGGGATCAGCGACTGGCAGCTGTCACTTTTGAGCGTCTGGTATTTTATTCTCATGGATGTGGAAACTGTATGGAAAACCCACTGTAAAGGTACCAGACGAACAGAAATACTAAATAAAAGATGGCTGTTTCTGCGTTTAAACTTAATATAACAGTTTAAACTTTATAGCAAGAGACTAATCTTTAAATAACTGTTATACTTTTGGGATCTTTCTTGTTAAATCTGGTATATTAAGTTTGAGCGCTGAATAAGTCATCCTGTCTCTATTATGTATGTTCACCTGGTTCATGAAACCCCCTTACAGTGGATTTTCCCCTCCAATTTGTCATAAAGGCAAGAGTAAAACGCCAGGCGCTCAGAAATTGCAGATAGCACACGATGCACTCTTAGCCCAGCTGAATTATAACATTTATTTTGGGATTTCTCTTGCCTTAAACTGTTATATCAAGTTTAAGCGCTAAAGAAGTCATTCTCTCTCTAGTAATTCTGTTAGCCTGGTACCTGAAACGCCCTACAGTGGATTTTTCCACTTAATTTCCACATCCATAAGAATGAAGTACCAGGAGCTGAGAAGTGGCAGCTGGTAGACGCTTAACTCTTGGCCTAAATGTGTTATAACAGTTATTTTAAGATCTCTCTCTTGCTAAAAACTGTTATATTGAGTTTAAGAGCGGAGAAAGTCATCCTCTATCGACCATTGGTAAATTAAACCCTTTTACATTCTCATATAGGCAATAGAGTAACACCAGGCGCTCAGAATAGCAGGATCCAACTGTATTATAACAGTTATTTTGGGATATTTCTTGCCTTAAACTGTTATATTAAGTTTAAGCGCAGAAGAAGTCATCCTCTCTCTAGTATTTCTGTTAGCCTGGTACCTGAAACCAACTTTTCTGCTCTAATTTCTCATGTAGGCAAGAGTGAAACACCTCAAAAATTCCGGCTTCTAAAGGGATTTAAAGTTTTTGAGGTCATGAAAAAACCTAAAGTGATGAAGAAAATGGACCCTCTGATTCATGACACATTTTAAAGAATCATTCCCCCATTATCCAGTAAAAAAAAACACACTTTTTTATTTAATTTTTTCCTGATTTTTTTGTGATTTATTTTTTTGCATTTTTATAGATTTTTTGTTTTGAAATTTTTTGCCTGGTTTTGAAGATTTTTATTCGTGTCGCTCGCGTGTTCGGCGCGCAAGTGTCGAGTGCGTCCATATTCGAATGCACAACCAAATAATCCCAATGGAACCCGACACTTGCCCGCCGACCAGCCGAGCGGCGGGTTTTCCATTTGCTTTCTAAGTATGTACAAAAAACTTAAGTTAGGGGCGGGGAAAGGGTCTGGGATTGGGGACTATATGGGGGGACCAAGAATAAGTATGTAAAAGAAAAATCTAAATATCTTAGAGGCAAATTACACGTTCGCTTCAGAAAAAAACGGGTTTTTCCTGGGGGATTTTTTTCAACTTAAAAGTAAATGGTTTTAATCGGTGATTTGTATGTGGATAAAGATGTGTGTGTTTGGGGTGTGTATCGTGTGTGTGTGTGAGTGTTTGGTGATAGTTTAGAGCTATATATGCTTGCAGCTTAATGCAGTAGTAAGAGAAATCGAATACGAATACGAATAGTTTTGAAAAACGCGCAACGTTCGCTTTAACCATTTTTTGCCTTAGCCGAAAATTACATAAAATTTGATTTCATTATCATTTTCCTGCCTCGAATATATAGATAGATATAGTTTTCTCTATGCCTAACTTTTGTTTTCTATAATTTTTCCTCATTTTCCTCTAGCAGCATTTTTATTCGTTTTAGCTTAGTTTTCGCTTGCATTTTGTTGATAATTTTTAAACGATTTTTGTATTCTTGGTTTCTTTTTCGTCTCTCGGTTTTTGCACAACAATTTTTGTTTTTATTCAAAGTTTTTTAGTTTTAAGTGTTTTTTTGTTTTCGCATAATTCGTTTTTTATTTTGGATTTTTTTTGTTTTGTTTTGTTTGTTTTTGTGGTAATTGTGGTTTTGTTCTTAAGTCTACAATTAAAAAATAAATTAAAAACAAATGAAAGCTACACGTCAACACGTTCCAGGCGATCTTGCAACATAATATCCTCCGCTGAAACAATTCAGATCTCTAGTTTTAGTTATCTTTTTTCATTGACAAAAATACATTACTGTATGTTATAATAATAATAATAATATGATAAATATTGCTAAGTGTTTTGTGAGAAAACTAATTGGGAAATCGGTCGGTCGGTTGATTGGTTGGTAAAAAGGGGGCGAAAAAAACCATATATAGAGAGAGAGGAGGTAAAGGAAAAACTTTTCTAACTAAAGATACACAACTTCGTCTTCATATCATCATCCTTTCTTTACTTTTCGCTTTAGCAACTAGGTTTTTTTTGTTTAATTTAAATTTAAATAATTTATCATGTAGTTGGTTTTTTTTTTGGCGTCTTCAATTTAAAATCAAAGCGCTGGCTTTCGTTTCTATACTCTCCTTCGGCGAATTCTCCTCCTGGAATTCTCCTGCTTAGTCTGCTGCCGTTCTTGGATATTCTGAAGTTTTCTTACTTTGTCTTCTGGCTTCTACTTGCTTTTTTATCGGGGTTTATATATATTTGCTAAGCGGAAGTCGGTCCTATATATCTCTCAGTGTGTTTCGTGTGTGTATGTGTGGGCTATGTACAGCAATATATAGAATTTGATTTGCTAACTTAAATGCTAAGACGGTTGTTCAGAAGAATGGTTCTGTGTCTCACAAATCCCGGGACTCGGACTCGGCCTCGGTTTCTCCGATTCGGATTCGGATACGCTTTCCTTACAGGCTACTCTGTTATGCATGTGTTTGTATGTGGTGTGTGTATGTATGCTCTATGTATTTATAATTATAAATTAATTAATGCTGTACAATATAAAGTTCTCGCTTGTTTTGAGTTCCAGCGCCTTCTCCATCGCCAGCAGCCGCTTCCTTCCGTTGCTTCTCGTCGCATCTCGCTTTCCTTAGTGTAACAGGCCAAATAGGTTCAAGCTAAGTTGGCCACACTATTAGAACGGTGTCTCTCTCGAGAGGGATAGCTCCTCTCTCGAGAGAGAGCACCAAAGAGTGCTGAACGTATGTGAAGATAAAAACCAATAAAGAAAACGTGATCATTCCTGTCACATTAGTTTTCTAGATTTTTGCGCTTAACTAAAAATGAAACAATCCTAACAACGAGCTTATAGCATCGACTGACAAAGGAGAGACTTCCTTCCTTCCTTCCTTCCACTATACACAAATATATGAAAAAAGTGAGGCGCTACCGCTACTACTTCTTGTTGTACGCGGAGGAGGGCAGAGAAGGCGGAGCCAAGTTCATGGGTGGCGGAGCAGCGTTGTTGGTGGGCGCCGCCAGCAGCATGGATGGCGGAACGGCGCTGATTAGCGGAGCGCTCATCCCACCACCGGCCATTGAGGCTGCGGCGCCAGCACCGCCGAGAGGATTAAAGACACCACTGCCGCCGGGGACTCCAACAGGTCCAGCTCCATTGTATTTCGCATAATCCTTGCTCTTCTTGCTCTCCTTGTCGCGATCCCGATCGCTGTGCTTCTTCTTGCTGCTGCCGCCGGAACTGCTGCCGCCCGAGGAGCTATAGCCACCACCGCCAGCGCCGCTGCTGCCGTAGGCAGGCACAGCTGCTCCGGACGACGACGACGTGGTAGCCGTGACCGGTGGCAAGCCAAAGCCAGGTGCTCCCGGCATACCTGCCGCCGTCGAGTAGTTATTCGGCTCCACCTTGTTTTTGCTTATCTTGAGCTTCAGCGGCGCCGATGCTCCCACCTGAAGGCTGCCATTGGGATTCTTGATCATCACCATCTTCAGCGGTTCGTTGGCCAGCGAGCCGTCCTTGCTGGCGGCGATGCCGCCGCTGCTGCTGCTGCGATCCTTTTGCTTGTCCTTCTTGTGCTTCTTGCGCTCCTCCTTTTCCGTTTTGTCCTTGGACTTGTCCTTCTCCTTGTGTTTATGCTTGTCCTTCTTCTTTTTCTTCTCAGACTTGCTGCTGTTGCTCTCCTCCTTGATCTCGCCGACCGCCAGCTTGGTGACCACATCCATCTCCATGGCTGGTGGCGCGACGACAGTCGACAAGCTGGGCAGCGGCGTGATGATGCCCGGCTCCTTCTTGATTGTCGGCGTCGGAGGTATGGGCTCCAGCAATTCAGCCGGCGGCTTGAGACCCGGCATGGTCAAAGGGTCCGGCTTGAGGAGCGAGGCATTCGACGGGCACAGGCTCTCCTTTAGGAGGCTGCGCACCAGATCCGGCGTCGTCTCGATCCCATTGGAGATATTTAGGGGCGTGTGCTTCTCCTCGTAGCTCGGATATGCCGGCATCCCACTGCTGTTGTCCAGCTTGCGCAGCTTCTCACGCGGCTGACTGCCGCTGTCCAACTCGTCCAGCTTGTTCAGCCCGTACTGGCTGCCGGAAATCTCGTTGGCTCGCTTCAGGCTGCTGCCGCTCTCACCGGGATTGGGAACCAGCAGATCGCCGCCGCCATGTGGCAGCATCTTCTTGTGAGGAGGCAGCATGGGCTTCGTCGAGGCCGAGGAGGCGGAGGAACTCCCGCTGTTGCTGCTGCTGCCCATGGGCAAGGCCGAGGGACGGTGCTTGTCCTTCTTGGTGGGCGTGAGACGCTCCTTCTTGGGGCTCTCCTTGTCGCGCGGATGATTGTTCAGCTTGTAGTCATGGCCCTGAGGCGCAGGTGGCGGCGGCAGAAGTCCGTTGAATGGCTGCGCCATCGGCTCCTTCTTGATGTCGGGCCACTCGGGACTGAAGAGCGACATCTTGGACTGCGACGACGACTGCTGCTGCGAAGCTTCCGGCGGCATTTGTTGCTGCTGCTGAGGAGGAGGCGCCACTTGCTGCGACTGCTGCTGCTGCATGTGACCGTAGCCCTGGCTCTGGGAATAGGGTAGCTGCTGCTCGAAGGGCGGCATGCCGTGGACGGTGGAGCCGGATTTGCTGCGATGACCGCCGCCATAGCCGGCCTGAGGCGGTGGCTGGGCTCCATTGCTGCTGCTGCTGGCGCCGGTGTAGCCGCCGCGCGACATCAGCTGATTGGGTGGAGCACTATTGCTGTACGGCGGCGGTGCGTTCGGATACATCTTGCTGCTGCTGCTGCTACTGCCTTGCGACTTGTCCTTGGAGGACATGCTCGATGAGGCCGATGAGTTGGAGGCGGATGGATGATTGGGCGGCGGTAGCTGCTGCTGCGGCGGCTGAGGCTTGGAGGAGCTCGGTGGCATCTTGTGGCTGCCGTGCGGAGGCATGCCTCCCACACTAACGGGCGGCATGCCGCGCGACGATTTGTGATAGTCCACCGGCAGAGACGGGCGGCCAGGCTGGCTCGACGATGAGGATGATGACGAGGAGTTGGTCCTTTGACTGCTGCTGCTCGAGGAGCCGAGCCCGCTGCTGCTGCTGCTACGCTGGTGACTGGAGGGCAGGCGATTGCTATAGCCCGGCTGCTTGGACTTGTGATCTGCAGAAAACAAGGGGAACAAGCTCTATTAACTCCAGTTCTTAGCTCAGAGAAGCTGCAAGGACACTCACCTGGATGCTGGTCGGGCGGCATGCCGCCTTGGTAGTTTGGCAACTTGTGATTGGAGGACGACGACGATGACGAGGAGGAGGAGCCGTTGGCCGACACTCCCAACACCGAGGCCGAGCGCTGATGAATGCCATCCGATCGTCTCTGCTGTGGCACCATCGCCGGCGGCGGCAATAGCGACGACGACTGATCACGCTCGCGTTCCCGTTCCCGCTCCCGATCCCTTTCCCGCTCACGATCCCTATCACGCTCCCGGCTGTCGTTGCCATTGACCAGCTCTGGCGGCGGCGTGATGTTCGAGTGATATCCCTTCATCATCTCACTCACCCGCCAGTCCTCCTTGGGCTTGTTGTCCTTGGACGTCCGATTGCTCGCTCCCTGGGCGATCGCCTTGATCGAGTTAAGCTTGGACTTCAAGCGCGCCGGACTCTTCTCGTAGATGGCAATGAACTCGTCCGTCAGCTGCTTGAGCAGATCCAGCGACACGCTCTTGTCCACATAGTAGAACCAGTGCTTGCCCTCGGTCGATTGCGGTATCTCCCAGCGGGACCACTTGCAGGCGAGGTAAATGCAGAAGCAGGCCACCACCGTGGGGCGGTATTGCAGGCACATGGAGGTCAGATGCAGGCTGTGTTCCATGGATTGTTGTTAGGTTAGGATTCAATTTACAGAATAGTAAGTAGTTTTTTTTTTGTTTGGGGGTGAGTGTGTGCAGGGGCTTTGGTATGGCTTCTAACCGGGAACCACAAGGGGGTATATTCTGGACAAATAACACAGATTAAAGTACCCCACAAAGGGACAGTAATTCTTTATTTCTTAGGGGTTTTCCACAGCCAAAAATTACAAAATCCGGAGGAAGATTACAACCCAAATGGTTTTCCGCGAATTACAAATTATTCCGCGAAACTTTAGCGACTTTTCCGGGAACAAAAACAAGATAATTAACACGGAGAGATGCTACCCTCCTTTCACATGAGATATAGGCCCGATGCTTTCCAGGAATTACAGGAGTTTCCTTGACATTTGGCGGATTTTCCCAATACAGAGGATAATTAACGCGAACAGGAAAGTATTCCCTTTTCTTTAAGATGCTGGCTCTGAGCAGGCTGCCTGCTGTGACTCTGGGCTCTAAGTCTTCACCTTTTCTTTGTTACCTGGGGCTAGATTTTTGCCAAGCACAGGCAGGTAGGCGGACAGACAGAGCTGCCTGCTTTCCGGGCAGGATTTCAACCTACTCCTACACACACACACACCGCTTATACCAGAGCTCCTAGTTGGAGCCCATCTGAAGCACGACTGGGAGGAGGTAGAGGATGGAGGGATTACCATAGAGAGTAGCGCATACCTGTTCGAGGCCAAGAAGTACGAGGTCTGCGCCAGATCCTTGCATGCTAAAATATACCATAGTAATCAGTACTCAATCGCTCAACCGGCCACCATCTGACATGGCTTTGTGGGGCATCAGGGGACAACAATAGCAATAGCAATTGAGCGGATTGGTATTGGGTGCCTACCTTTGACCAGCTGGCAGGTGCGCACCACATGCGTGTGGGGATGATCGATGGCCACATCGAAGCCGAGCGTCTGCAGCAGCACGTTCTCGTTGAAGACAAGCTCCTGGGCGAGATCGGCATAGTTCTGCTCGGTGGTCGGCGGCAGGCACTTGTTGGCGGCCCTAATCACATGCTCCAGCTTCCTTGGCTGCTCCTCGACCTTGGCGGCCAGAAAGAGGCTGGCGGAGGCCATCGAATTCCGGTGGAAGTGTGTGAAGGAGTGGAACGCATAGAACCGATGCATGTAGACGATGGCCGTGTTGATGCACAGCTGTGACACCTGCAGTCGCTGGCCCATCTCCTGGATTAGGTAGGCGGTCATCTGGCGGTACTGTAGCTCATCGTCGCCCTTGATCCCGCACCTTCGGCTGGGGGAGTTGGCCAGCTGCTCGTTGCTAAAGTACCAGATCTTGTCCTTTTCAAACGGCAGGTTGTTGTTGTTGTTGTTGTTATTGTTTGCCGGGGCAGGGGTGGAGGAGCCGCCGCCACCACCACCGCTGCTGGCCGAAGATGATGACGCCGTCGTGCCCGTTGCGGGCATGGGCGCCATGAGACTCATGCTGCTGCTGTAGCTGCTACTTTTTCTCCGTTTCCGTTCACATGCAAGCCTCCTTTACTGCGCCGCGGAATCCGCTGCTACCGCTGTCGCCGCCGCTGCTGATTTTCAGCCGTAGGAACTGTACGAAGAGGAAGAGAGAGCTGGCAGCGCTCTTTCTTTGTCGGCCGTGCTGCGCGGTGCCTGGGTGCGCTGGTATTGGTGCTGGCTGCGGGCTGATGGTTGTTGGTATTGGTGTACGTGTGCTGCTACTGCTGGTTGCTGCAGTGGCGTGGGCGGCGATGGATCGGTTGTGGGGGGAGCGGGGATCAGTGCAGCACATCGGCTATGCCGCACTCGGACTCAGACTCGGGGGAACCGGGGGGAATGCAGGCACATTCGGCGAGGTAGTCCACATTCACTCCTCGCTTGTTTTTTTCCGCCGCGCTGCTCGCTTTGCGTGTGTGTGTGTGTAGTGTGGTGAGGTTTTGCTTTCTGGAAATTGCGAAGCGACGGAGGAAACGGAACGCGACGAGCCGAGCACACTGACACTAACTAGCGACGGACGTTATGCAACTTGGCGTCAATTCATAGTTATTCGCATCGCTATTGCCGTCGCGCCGGCCACTTGCACCATTTAGGGTCGTTCACTGCGCGTTATTTTCTCCACAAACGCATCGAAAAATGTGAAATGTGGACAATGACAAATACTTTGCAAGAAAAAATGTTTTTTATGTATTTGTAGACAGTGCAGTGTTGCCAGATACAAGTTTTGCCTTTCCCCTAAAAAATCCCAAACAGTCGAGATTTCCTCCTAAAAAATCCATTTTTTCAAAATCCCTAAATTCAAAACATCTGGCAACTTCAAGCATGTGTAATTAAAGAAGAAATATCTGAATATGACGTTGTAGAAATGTTA
>JAEIIF010019357.1:0-17370 GCA_018874455.1 Drosophila trapezifrons | reverse complement strand
TGGTTGCTGCCAAGCCTCTAATGAAATCTCTAATTAATGAAGTTTTTAATACAGTGTCATGACACCATAACTAATGTTGTGTCATTTTGGGTTCTTCAGGATATGGACATGGGAACAGATTAGAAGAAGACATTCATAAAGACCACAATCTAGAGTTGGATATCAAATAACTTTGTAAATACTAGTAAATATCTTAATTAAGTTAAATGATTTCATTTTCTAGCACTCTCGCTTTGTTTTCCGTGCTGTTTACACTTTCAATCATATTTCATTCGGCAGTTTGCTCAGTTTCCAAAAACATTATGTCTGGGCACCACTCAATTAGGCAGTTCGCGGCGGCCATCAGCCCAGCCAGGACATACTGGAGAAGGAGCGGGCCCAACTGGACGATGTCCATGTCCAGTTTTGGTTAATTGAAAGCAAACAAAACAAAACGCAGCGGAAACGCTGCTCAAACACGCTACGGACGACAGACAGCAGCGAAAGTGAGGGGGGACAACCCCTAAAAATATTATTTATGCCCCAACCCCCCGCCAAACATATATTGACCATTCATTTCGGGGCTTTTAACGCCTGGAACGGGGGCGCTGTTTGCCCCGGCCTCGGCTGGGTGCGCCGACGGACAATATTTATTAACTCGTGACCGGTTAGTGGGCCGAGCATTTAGCATTCGCCGGCCGCTGATTGCTGGTGTCGCCTTGCACGGAAATTAGTGAAATTGTATCGTCCTCGCCGTCGACGTCGCCGTCGCCCCGAGGTTGTGACTTAATTAAGTTCAAGCCGATCTGGGAACTGGGCAGGGCAGCAGCTGCTATTTGGTCAGGAGCCGAGGCAATTGACACAGTGACACCAACAACGGTAGTTCCTGGCGTCCTTACTCTATCCTGGCTCGGCCAGAATGTTTACATAACTCATCGTTTCTTATGCAGGTCAGCAGGGAAGGGTATGAATGTTCCAGGGTTAGGTTCGTCATGGAAAAAGAAATGTTAGCTATATATGTGAAGTCCTTAAATAAAAATTATTCCTGGGTAAAAGCCTTAGTAAAATATACATTGAAGTTAAGTCTTACTTTCTATTATTATTAATTTCATGTCAAAGCGTATTCAAACTTCGACTTTTCCCTGCCCAAATCTCGCCTTGTTTGTCGTTAATTTTTTGTGTATTACGGTTTTCGCCCTTTCATGTCTAGGCAGCATAATTTTCAGGCATTTTGGCTGGCCAGCCCGGAAGCATTTGGCTTAAATGTCTGGTCATTTGTAAATAGTTCGTGTCCCGCAGCCGCAGACGCAGCACTTGACGGAAATGGCCAAGAAATGAACCTCTGTCCGCTGGCCTGACCACACGAAAATGTCACGACTTTCACCTGGCGGGGATTGTGCACACCCCTGCCTCCTACCTGGGGTGTGTTTGAGTCCTGTTGACTTGGCCAGAAATTAGCACAACATTAAATAACACGATTTTGTCGCCGTGATAAGAGCGAGCCTCGCATATTCCTTTGCGGCGACCTGCCCTGACATGAGTTATGATCTTGTAATAATTGGGAAGGGGGCGCGGCGCCATGAATATTTCATGGAATACGCTTTAATGGGCTGAGCGGATGAGTTATGTCTTAGTCGGGCCTAGTTGGGACTAATTAGGTCAGTGGTCAGCCTACAGAGGGGTTACTATAAGTTTAGTATGTATTATAACTGAAACTGCATATTAAATGTATTAAATGTAATAATAACTGAAACTGCATATTAAATGTATTAAAAGTAATAATAACCTAAACCGCAAACCAGATCAACAGCTGAAGTCCTGACCCTCTGGCTGATCCTTCTCCGCTCTTCTTGGCCATCAAAGTTTTCCACAATTAGCCCGACTCCCACTCATTTGGAACTGGGGGACCTAGTCAGACCCAACTTCTCTTCTGGCAAATGGCAGACATTTGTTCCCACATCCAGGACACTGAGCCAGTTGGCCAGTCAGTCTGTCAGCCAGTTAGTTGGGGAGTCTCTGGGCTGGCGAGGAGCTGCGGTCGTTCATTTCACGGCCGGGATCATCAATAACTCATGCCAGGCCAATTTGTATACTTTGGACAGTTTTGTGTTCGTCGTTCGGCTTTCGGCGTTCCCTTCTTGACTTTTGGCCAGCAGCAGTGGAGCAATGAGCGGGGAATAGGCTCTCGCTGGGCTAGTCTGAAGCCACATTTCAAAAACAGTTCCAAGGGCATAAATCACTGGAGTGCTCCAGGAGCCAGGAGAACCGAGTGGCGGCGGAACAGTTCGATTTGCCGGCTTCAAAAGTTTTTCTTTGCCCTTTCCCCGGCTCGGGCGCTGTCTTCATTTGGGAGTGTGCTGTTTTTTCTGGCTTCTGTTGGTTCTTTATCATAGGGTAAATTGATTTTTTGTTTCGGCCAGGCCAAAAATAACGATAAATTGAGGAGATGTCACCGGGAGAGAGGCCGAGACTATCGAATTGAGCCGAGTTGAGTTATAGTTTGGCTTGATGTGTGGCTTTCAGTTACCTGGTCCTGCTTCCGGAAGTTTTCTGGCTCCTAGTCGGCTCTGGCATATCGTCGCCTAATTTGTGGAAAATTGAGATTTATGGCCAGCAATTCGATTCGTCTAGCTCTTAAAGTTGCCGGCCAAGTTAAGCAAATCCTTCTTCTGGGGGCAGCGGGTTAAGCAGATATCGGTTAATTATGATTAATGACCGGCTAATGACTGTTTTTTCGCCCTTCGACGGCGTATCAATGTCACACATCAGCAAATTTCAAAGCTCAACAAAGTTGCAAATTTATTGAAATTTTGTGGAACAGCAAAAACCAATCAATACTCGATACTTTTCCTCTTCCAGCATTTAAATCCTAACATATTGCTGCTTAAAAAAGGAGAACAAACATAACGACAATTTCACGCTACAAATGTTTCGATTAAAAATTTCCCTTCTTTTTTTTGTATTCTTTTTTTTTGCCAATGTCGTTATGGGGTTGCCAATAAAGCAACCACATCCCACCCGGCTCATATGTGCAAAATGTAAGTAACGGAGAAAACAAAATACGAAGGAGAGCGAAGGGAGAGCAAAGCGGAATCAGAGAGGAGGGAATCCCTGGCAGCCACTCGCCGGACTCCATTTGATATTTGCCGAAGCACGACAATGAATAATAACTACACCGAATGCATATGGTAGCAAAAAAATAAAAAAAGGAGAAGCCGGGGAAATCCTATGTCGGAAGGGTTGGACTCGGCAACTTGCTTTGCAATTTAAGGATTTGCTTTCTTTTATATTTTTTCTAAATATCTTGTCCTTCTGTTTGAGGGGGAAACCTCGAGAGATGATGATTTTGATCGAAAGAAATCAGGGTAACTCTTAAATATGCTTTTATACATACAAAAAATAAGAAGAGCTTGTCTTACACCTGGAAATCGCTTTAACAAATTATATAAAAATACTCAAACCCTTGATCAAGTCTCCAAGTCAAGATAACTCACCATAAACATACATCCAAACTCCTTTATACATCCCCATCTCGGCCACAGAGCAATTACTTGAAGCGACCTGTACAAAAATTGCAATAAAACTTTGGCAAATATTTTATGGCAGAGACAAAGCTCTCCAGCCCTAGCCCTGCTCCACTCTGTGCCATTTCGTGTTGGTGTTTCTGTATTTATTTGCCATTTGCCAGAGACTTGTTTCATATTTATCAACGTCTGTGGCAAATAATTTTATTAACTTTTGCGCAAAACTTCAGCGATGCACTGAGACCCGAGGAAGGGGGGGTCGAGGCACAGACAGACTGTGAACTGTTCGCGAAAAGTTGCAGTAGGTACAGTTTCGTTACCTTTTCAGAGCCGGAGGGGGGTCAGACAGGGTAGGGTCAGACACTGGAGCAGGGACAACTTTGCAATACTGCCGCACTATCCACTATCTGGAGCGCATATTTTATTATTATCCTTTCGCACAAATAAATATACTTTTGCGCAAATTACAAAAGAGCGCAGCTAACTGGCGACTTTAAGTTGGAAAGGCAACTATATCTATGACCGTGTCCCCGGCTCCCTTCAGCCCGTTTACTCGGCTGTGCGACAAAAAACTTTCGTCCAGATCTAATCAAAAATTCACTTAAAAAGTTTGCACTGCCAGTACGGGTCTGAATGACTTCAAGTGCAACCTTCGCAGTCGCAGTGTTGCTGGCCGGGGCATTGTTGCAGCTCCTTTGTTGCATGCTGCCGAGGCCGAGAACCGAGGGCGGCCAAGAGGACTTCCTTGGCCGGCACTTAATGAAATCTTTCCTGGGCCTGGGCCTGGACCTGTTGGGCCAGCCAGCGGGAAGGGGGTAGTAGTAAATAAAGGACACACGCCGGGCTGGAGATCCTTAAAATGGAGTAGGAGAAGACCTTGGCAGGGGAACTTCAAGGCGAAGAATGTCTATAACTTCATGCTACTACGATGGCACCGAAGATTTTGTTCATAAATTAATATAATTAAACTAAAAATGTATGTTAAATATATGGATTCCTGGAGAGATCGATATATGCTTAATAATTATTCTCGAACAGCAACATTTCCATTAAATCCGATTTCGATAAGACCACTTTTTACACCCATTTTTCTCCCATCAAAACCCGTTACCAGCGCCGCTTTAACACCCTACCGATGGACGAGGGAAGCACTCAACACAGCTTAAGTCAAATCCTCAACCACAACAAGGACCCCACTTTGATTACAGTGAGTGGATTCCCTCAATGCAAATTGCTGCACAATCAACGACAATCGACAACAATGCAGCGGCAACAGCAGCTTGGAAATCATTTAAAATCCTTAAAACTCCGCTCGCTGTGCAGTGAGTGACACAAATGAAGTGTCAATTTTAATATCCCGAATGCCCTGCAAAAATAAACCAGCAAATTGAGCAGCCAAAGGTGGGGTCCGCCCCTCAATTCCTGAGCACAACAATGGCACCCTCTCCTTCGTGAATCGGAGCTCGGAACTCGGAACTCGGAACTCCCAATTCCGCTTCCTTTTTTTTTCCTGCACAAATTGCATAAAAAATGTTGCGCACACTTAAAAATTTTCAAGTGCAGTGCCAAAGTCGCTCGACTGAAGGTGGAGGCTGTCTGGCGGGATTTTCGCTCATTTTTGTACTTTTTGCTTGCCTTAAATTTGCACAAAATTGCAAATAACTTGCAATCAAGGTGCAAGAGGAGCGACGGAAAGTAACTGCGGAGTCACAACAAAATGGCGATACGCCCGAGTTGAGTTTCATTTCGCCGGGACCGTCTGGGAATCAATTTAAGTTAACTCGAGTCTATTGTTTCAGCGCTGTTCTGGCCGCTTTAAGCTCTCCCAGCCTCGGATCCTTCTCCTGCCAGCCAGTGTCCTGAGCTTTTGTCGTCAGCCGAGGAATTTTTATGAGCTGCCTTGCCGGCGTCCTTCTGGCTTTTGGCTTTC
Organism: Drosophila trapezifrons; assembly: GCA_018874455.1. Classification (NCBI taxonomy): domain Eukaryota; kingdom Metazoa; phylum Arthropoda; class Insecta; order Diptera; family Drosophilidae; genus Drosophila; species Drosophila trapezifrons. The sequence continues at coordinate 11,937 of JAEIIF010019357.1, read as the reverse complement.
CGTCGCGCCAACTTTAGACCCCCGACTGCCGCCGCTTGTTAATATTTCACCTAGATTGATACTGCAAAAAACAGGAGTGGGACTCTGGGTCGGGGTCGGGGTCCAACCCCCCCGGAAGCCAAGTGGCTTCGTCCCGGGCACACAAAAGCAGCTAGGAATTTCATTATATGCACCCCGAGCCAAAGGACAAAGACATGTTTTTAATAGTTTCGCATGTTTGTGCAGCCGGCTTTGTTTTCATTTTTTAGCCCCTCCTCGTTGGAGGCTCCTTTGCCAGCCTTTGCGTTGCGATTGTGTGCAGTTTGCGCAAAGTTTGGCCAGATTTTTGCGCTTGCATTTTGAATAGTTGCATTTTTGAGCAGTTCCCGGCTGCAGGGCATAACTTGTGCGCCTGCTAGGGGTTAATAGTAATGAGCGAGGGATTGTGGGGGTTCCGAAACTATCAGCGAAAATATTGACAAAAAACTAGGCAGGGACTCATCAAAGAGACTGAATGTATTACTTGACAACCGAAAGCCCTGGCAGCTATGGCTGATATCCATCCTGTAGCTTAGTTTTCTTTACAATTAATCATATAGTGTACAAATAAATATTACTTAGATTCCATAGTAAATTCGACTTGCATCTTTGATTTTTAGCATCTCAATTATACAATTTATTCTCCGATAGTATTACTAGACATATGTCTAAAATATATTCTTAGCTGCAATTTAAATTCTACCCATAACTCTCCTAGAGCAAACCCTTCCTATTAGGCATTCCAATCGGCTTAACCCTCCGAAATCTATACATCGAACTCCCATAAAAAACGAACCTTATTTATGAACACGGTCTGGGGGCGTAACTCAATCGAAATTGAAACCTTGTTGCTCATCTATTAAGAGCAAATGTCAAAATTAATTGGAACACGTACGCTGGCCGGGGCTCACTTGTTGGCTCCGTTTAACCCTTCTCCTTCTCGATGTGCCACATTAACTTTCGTTTTCCTCTGGCTTTCTTTCGACTTGGTTTTCCTTCCTTCCTTCCTTGCCCCTTAGCGTCCTGTTTTCTGTGTGCGTCTGGCGAGTTTGCGGATACTTTTGCAGAGTCATCGCATGATTACGTCGATTTTGGGGCCGAGTAATCATCCTGTGCTGCACACACACAGCCCGGGGTCCTTCCTCACCAGAATCCCAGATTCGCAGTATCCCATTACCTAAAGCCATCCGTTGGAGAGGCACGGACAGGAGCAGGAGCAGGAGCCGGATCGGCGGCAGGAGCCGGACACAATTATCGGGCGAAAGGGCTTTCAATTTCACTTGGTTAGCTGCAAGTAAACAGCTTTGCAGCTCCTCGTCCAGTTCGATTTCGGTGGCGCTCAAGTCAAGCATGCAACCGCCGCAAGCGGCACGCAAACGCATCGAATCACCGAAAGTGCCCCGACCTCGACTGGTTTGAGCCACCCCAGAGCCACGGACTCAAGGACTTATGGACTCCTAGCCCCAGCTCATTTGACCACGGTTCGCACTTCATTGATTTGCCCAACAACGGAGGCCATTGAAAGCCAAATGGCACAGGCAAAAAAGCTTGAAGGAGACTTGCCTTAAAGTCGGTTAAATTGGGCTTGAAATTTCTAAAGAGTTGCAGCGTAATAATTAAAATGTATCCCATGTTAAAAGCTTAAAAATGTTACCATACGGATAAGGGTCAGGTATTTTTCCCCATGTCGGGCTACGAATTTTCTCTCGGTGAGTCCGAAGCCAACAATGCATCAAGCTCTACTTAAAGCATTTTTCATTCGCTCTATTTTCCAGCCACTTGCATTGAGTTTATGAAAATGAAAATTGCCAAGAAAATCGAGCAACCAACATATTTTTGTTGGCCCCAGCTCCGTTCATATTTTGTGGTATTTTCTTTTGAAATTTCGGGCTTCGTAATTGCACTTGTATGAGCTTACTGGGGCGCACAAGGCCCCAAAACAACCCGCTCCAAGTCAGGAACTGCAGGTCCTCTCCACCTCCCGCTCTATAAGAGTATGCTTGATTTAATCGGAATACAAATCGCTTATCAGCCGAGGGAGAGGAGTCGGAAAGAGCCAAGAGAATGGAAAACAAAGGCTTAAACTTGATCGAAAAGAATTGTGGAATTATTAGGAATAGCTTTACAGGGTTAGGTTCTGAAACATGATTTTAAAGGCTTTTTATTACATTTGTTTGTACTATCATTACTATTTACATGGTATTTTATTTAATTTTAGGAATATTTACATATTATATGCTCTCCATCAGTTTGCTTCTCTAACCCACACGATAAGAGTGCTCCACAGCAATTCGCTTTGAATGAACTCAATTAACGTAAAGCCCTCCCCTGATGAAAAGCAAACAGTGATAAGAGCCAGAGCTTGTGTTGATTGTGTAGTGGACATTCTGACTACTCACTGTTATTATACAAAAGCTAGCTAAAAATTCGCTTGCGGAAGCTGAGGCACCACAGCACTGCTGTGAGACCCACTAGGACAGCCAGAGGAGCCTGGCCAGCGGATCCGTTGCACCCGTCCGCCGACTGCTCCTCCCAGGCAATCTGGTCGGTTACGTTGTAAGTGCTCGCCACATATTGGATGACGTTGCGCGCCTGCTCGCTAATCTCCGGGACCCGGGTGAAGAGCTTGAACAGCGGAATGGGCGAGATGCTGCTGTAGCCGCAGACGAACGCCACGGACGTGTAGTTCACGTACACCAGCTTGTAGGTCACGGTGGCGATATCGTACTGCAGATGGAAGGTGCCGTGCTGGGTGTCATTGTTCCAGGGAAAGCCGACGGACTGATTGGTGAACTGCCAGCCGTTGTTGACCGTGCTGATGTAGTTCAGGCCCAGCGACAGGGTATCGTTCCCGGTCTCGGTGGGAACCGAGACGTTCAGGCACGCCAGCACATCGACATTGGGCACTCGGGCCACCTCGTACCAGTAGCCAGAAAGCTAAAAGAGATCGAAATTAAATACCATTTTGAATTGATCAGAAAACCTCTCACTTTTTGCTTAAACTATTGTACACTCACCTCTGTCAGGTTGATGCTGACGCCGCCGATGTTCTCATTCTGACAGTTAAAGGCCTCTGGCACTCTGGGCATCATCCTGCTCAGCAAGCGACTCGCCCCGACCTCCAGTTGGCTTCCGCAGCAGCAGAGGGCGAGCAGCAGCGTCCAGATAAGTGGGTGACCCTCCATTTCGATGTGTTCGCAGTGGCGAGCTCCAGACAACTAAACGCCGTCTCGGTCACTCACAGACTTTTGATTCCCTAATGACGGGCTTATCAGCGGCGATGAATTGTTAATGAATATAATATAGTAAACAGGCGAGCGACGTACGAGCAATCGATACTTCTTCACATGGGTGACTCACCTCAGTTGATATCGCACTATCTTATCGGTACTTGCACGTGCAATCATTTATCCCTTTTTACCTGGAAAATATATTTAAAAGCTATGTTTAATTAGTTATTAGTGATTTGGGGTGCGGATCAAGGAGTGCCTGAAACTGTAGATGTATTTATAATAACTTTGAACTCTCCCTCATCTGCCCCCATAATTCACGAAACACAGATATTATAGATCAGATATTTATAGAAGGTGATGAAGATCAGAATTAAATTACTCTTAAAAGTGTATTGTTATTGTTATTTTAAATGTCTAATTTATGTACGGGGCATCTTATAATCAAGGTGCTCCCTTCCTGGGTAAGGTTTTACGGTTTTATGTCTGGCAGATACGGAAAATACTCCCGAATACCTTGTTTATTTGAGGTTTATATTTATTCGCTTAATGTTTGACCCAGTTAGAGGAAAAGCAAGAGTAGTGAGCAATGGAAACAACTGTGGAATCATCAAAAAGTTTTCCCAAAAATATGAACCTCACTCATACAATTTGATGGCTGAAGGGAAGTCAAAAAAAAAAATCGCCTCGAAGTCAAAAGTTTGGTGAACAACGAGTAGTAGAGCTGCTTGTAAAAATCACATGAAATTCGATTGTCGCTTAAAGTGAAATTGCACAATGTTTGCAATGAAATGTTGTCGCAGTAAAATATCGCTGCAGACTCCTTCCCGGCTGCAGTTGCACTTCCACTTCCTCCGCACTTGCAGCTCGTCCAGTTTTCCAGATTCTGCCGCTGCTGAAATGACGAAGATAAAAACGCAATCAAACAACAAAAAAAAGACAAAAATGGCAATGGCATCTGTTTGTATGGGTGCCATTGTGTGTGTGTCGCCGAGTGTGAGTGTGAGTAAATGCACTCGAGCACGCACATCCCAAGGATTCCAAGTTATTGGGGAAGTTCGGAAGCTATTAATACCCTCGGACTTTGCTAAGAAATGTTCAAAAAATAAAGGAAAATTGGAACGGAACTCTATAATATTTACATTTGATGAAGAATGCTCTCTGGCTGTATATCCTGATAAGATAAAGAAACAGGTGTGAACAGACCAGACAGCACTTTCCCCGAATCCTTTGCTCCAATCAGTTATGATCTTTCCAATCGTAATCACAAGCTGATAACCTTTATAAGCTTATGACTCACTGAAATACATAGTCTGCCGAAGGTGTCAGGCGTCAAAGTGTTCTACCTGATAAAATAGTTTCGCACCTGTTCCCGTATATGGGACTACATTTATGAGCTCGGTTATCGGAAGTTGGAATGGTACTGTTGTATTGATTAGAAGAAGCGGATTATATAGAAGAATGCAAGCTTGGTCTTGCTATTAAAATACAAATGTTAGATACTGCTTAAGTATAACGTTGGGATGCTGACTTAGAACAAGTAATCTATCGAAAATGTATTCGCAATTAATTAGCCTGCTTAATTAATTAGCATCATAAAATATGTGGATAGGGAGATTGTTTTCTCTTTCAGATTAGATATTGCTGTTACCTTAGATAAATAATGTTAGATTTACTATCAAGCTCTTGATAACCGACCCTATATACTCAGTACATGTATCAAAGATAACCCAAAGTGCCGGCGATAATTTCCCGGAATCGCGCACTCCCGTTACTTTACAGGGCACTTGCAAATGGATAACTGTGCATCGACATCGATTGTCGCTGCAGCGCTGCCAACTTAACTGTGTTAAAGAGTTGTCATTGTGCTGTTTGCAGAGTTGTCGCTCGTGCGATGGACCTCGTCTGTGTGCGAGAATCCCTGTGTGTGCGCTGGCTTTTGTAACAGTAAAGATATTGCAACTGCAACGTGTTGAAGTGGCGCCTCGCTAAAATTGTGTCAAACTGTGATTGCATTTTTGTGACTGACATTCGATTGCTGTGGCTGTTTGGTTTTGGCAACTCTCACTAACTCTCAGTATCCCTCACAGCCTTCTGTGTGAGTTTGTGGGCGTGGCCCGGTTTAAGTACTGTTGCCTGTCAGTTTCCGGCGTTCGGTATGTTAACAAATCCCCTGAGTGTTATTCCATTGTTTCACTGAGATCACTTGCGCTATTTCCAGCGTAATAGAGGAACTCATAACTCCCAGTTAATTATCGAGTATCGGGGGTACAACGCAGCTAATCCCAGTGACAATCCCGCCACCCCAGATTGGCCGGGACTCCCGAATAAAGACCCCAGAGTCGCGCAATTAACTGAGCGACTTTTTAAATCCCCCCAATGATGGAAACAAACCCCTTTTGAGCTAAAACCGGAAAAAACAAGGAGCAGCCACAGCACCCCAACCCTCCCTCCGGTGCACCTTGCCCTGGCCCTGGGCCGGATACTTGGGCTATGATTATTACTTATGATAATTCAACTTGACGGCGCAAAAAGAACTTGACACCACCGCCCGAAAGAAAGCAAAATGCCGCCAGGCCAACCAGAGCCAAGGGCTGGAGAGGTTGGAGTCAAGGAAAACAACCCTCGAGGGGTGGAAATGTGGCCAAGTGGGTTTTATGTTCCGGCAACTGCAATCGAGTCTTCCGCTCCTTCTGTGGCAGCGATTCCCAGGGCGACCATGAAGAACGAAACTCCAACTAAAACGAAACTGTTGCGTATTTTGCAATTGGTCCGGGACCCGTCTCCGTTCCCGTTCCCGTCGTTTATTGTTTTCCATTCTCAGCCGCTGTCTTGTTCCGTTTACAGGGGTGCGAGTGCGTCGCATTTGCACCTTCAATTAATGTACTGGCAGTCTGGGCCGACTTCAACCCCTGGTCCTCCGGCCCTTGCTCCTTTTGTGATTTATGAGGGTGCGATGGCAAAACAAAATTAAGCCAGCGGACGGACGACATTCGGCGTCAGCATCTTGGCCAGGGGTTTCCCAGCCCCCCGGAACCACTCCACCGCACTGGCGCTGCCGCAGAGGTTTGAACTTTTAATTAAAAGTCACTTTTGATTTATAATTTGCGAGCGTTTTCAAGCTTTGCATAAACAAAGGCCGAGTGCTTGTCCAGAGTTGACAGCTATCAATGCGAAGGTGTGGCCAAACAGGGTTGTCAGCAGGCTAAGTTGGTAATAAATACGATCGCTGGGGTTCACCACTCTTAAGTGTATTTAATAAAATTATTATTATAAACATGTAATTTATATATCTCTTATTCTTCAGGTAGATTCTAAATGTGTGTCTCCAAAGAAGATTGGATTTCTTTTGCTTATTTTTCATAAATCATTAAAGAGGACTGGGATGATCCAAAAAATCAGATTATAATCTTATAGCAATAGTCAGCTATTCCTTTTGTAAGCGGTACCAAATAAAAATCCGGAAAAGTTCTTGCCACAATAAATGCGTAAAAAAAGGGAATCCACCACGCATATTGGTAACCCTGACAATCAGCCGTTTGTTGCCATATTGTCGCAGGACACGTGACGCCCAGAAGGATATAGATGGCTGGAAAGGAAGCGAGGGGTGCAGCCTAGTGACGCGTGTCCCGTGCATAATCGGGATTTGCATGCATCAACTGAAACGGCAACCGTATTATGGCCCAAGGAAATACATCTTCAAAAGGAGTCGGACGGACCAGACCTGTCTTTCTGGCTTTCTGGACCGTCTTCCAGGCGTTACACACACAGAGAAAATATGGATGTGTTTCTGGGAATAGCCATAAGTCAATATATTATAGAAAAATGAAGTATTTCCTAAAGTGACAACGATGTACAGAATATACAAAATGTTTAAATAATAATTGATAAATCCACAATTCAAGTTTAAATGGAAAATTCATGTACAAATTCACCAGATTGATAAGCGGTTTTTATGGCTGTGTATCTAGCCTCTAAAGATCGGGAGTCACTCACAGCAACCACCGTTCTGAAGGATGCGCTGCAGGTCCTTTGATGCGTGAACTGTTTGCGGCAAACAAAGTGAAGCCTCGGGTGAGACGGACGACTCATCCTCTCCCAGCGGATGGCAAACGAACCTTGACAACCGAAAGTTGCATGCACTGCACATTGCCCTTAACCTTAATCAAACCCAAGCCGAAACCAGCACCCAACCCCAGGACCTGGCCCAGCCCGAGCGCGTGTCCTTCTAATAAGCCTAATGCATGGGAAAGTGGACGGGGGCGGAGGTCACACCAGAGAGCTGACAATATTGGTAATATTTTAAAGTGGACACGAGCACACGACCCAGACGCCGCTTGTTGTCATAAAGAGACTTTAATTAAATTCATATTTGGACGCACAACATTGCTGATTTATGGTCGATGTCAGGGACGGGGGCCGGGCGCGTGTCCTCAGCCATTGGAAAACAATCATGGGAGTCATAATTGTTTATATTGCCTTGCATTAATCTAATTGGATTGCCAATGGGGCTTAGAGTTGGCAGGGAAACAAAAAACCCTCAATTTCATTTACTTTATTTGGCAAATATTTAAAGGATAATATTGAGCTTAAAAAAAGATGTCTTAAATAAAACAATTTAAACTCATTTAAATCAATTTTGTTTAAGCTAAAGGAAAGGAGAAAAAACCTACACTTACTTTTAGAAGGATTACTATATTCAGCAGAAGTCCAGCTTAGATCTCATGATAATATATTTTACAGTCCGCACTCAGATTAGGGAAGCAGCTGTAATCTGCACCTGATTCGCTTCCAAATCATATCCTTTGGAGGGGCTACTCGGAGGGCTATCCTTGTGCCAAACTGAAAGCATCTACGGCATGTGTTGTTCATATTTGCATAAGCGTCAGCCTCTAGCATATTGCGTCCTTCGTTTGATGCCTGCCCTCTGGTCCCCGGAGCTCCCACGGCTTCTTCCAGAGATGGTGCATCATGGTCATCATTACTCAACTTCTGGGCGCTGAGTAAATACTCGAAGCGGGCACTTTACGACCTGACCCCGGCTGATGGGCGTGGCCGGGCATAAGGTAATGCACGGCGCTTGTCCGGAGCTGGCGGAGGAGATGGAGATGGCCGTAAACAGCAACTGCTGCTCCTGCTCCCGCCGTATGGGAAACGTGCCGAGCATATTGAAATGGCTCACCGAAAATCCAGCCAGCTGCAGCTTGGGCGGGGCTGTGCTGAAATTTGAAAAATGGTCAAAAGTTGTTTCCTGTTTTTACCTGGCTGACGGGCCCTGAGGCCCACTTACCCAGAGCCATAGATATATCGGTGCATGCGGGCATATGCCAAAGATCACGCGCGCTCCTCGAACATTACAGAGCTGGCTTTAACCCAGTTCCAGATCCGGCGCTCCTCCTCCTCCTGTTCCGAAGAGCACGTGAGTCCCGGCTAATCATTTGTCTTCCTCGACTGCATTTTCCACCGAAGAAAGGACAGGGGCAAGCGAAGAGAAAAGGCCAAAAAATGGCGAAACTGCAGCGGAGAACGAAGTTTCCATTACGCACTGACAGCTGATTGCTAAGTTTATTATTGCTTTCGTTTGCGTTTCCGTTTCCGCTTTGCGTTCGCTTATGACTCGCCAAGCCAAGGATTTCGCAGCTCAACTATTTATCAAGTGTTGACCTTAGATGGCATTATGGGAGCTCGCAGTTATTCGCGACTTTTCTTTTAGTTTTCGTCTGCAATCATTTGTTTTCCACTGACACTTGCGAGAGTTTTCGCAAAATGAATTTAAGTTTGGCGAGAAAATGAGATTCGCAAATCAATTTGGTATTGATGATATCCTTGGTCCTCGGTACTATCTGATACTTGAATTTATAGGGACTGATACAAGGCTTTGGTTTAATAATTACTATGTAGTAGTATTTATTTGCATTTCAAACGAAATAACTGGAGGGAATCCCTTTATTTTCATATACCCATTACCCTCTATCGGCCAGGGACAAATTGACACATCCTTTGGCAAAAGTACTCAACAACAACGGCAACGGCAACGGCAGGATGCCAGACACGAGCACAAAGGACCCGGCCAGACAGAGCTGGAAGTGGAACTGCGACTGTGACTGCAAGTTGCATGAAATTATGCTTTAATCTAATTAGCATAATTTGGCTGCCCTGACGGCGCTGGCGATGACTGCGATGAGTACAACGATGATGAGGAGGATGACGATGGGTATGATGGCTCTGTTTTTGTGGGGCTCCAAGGAGCCATGTTGCCACAGTCCTGGATGGCGACAACAATTGAAATTGAAACTGCATTATGCACAACAATGGCAGCAGCGGCAACAACTATTCGGTCGCTGTTGTAGTTGCTGTTATCCGAGTTTTTTCGCATTTCATTATGGCATTTTTGGTTACACTTTGTTCCGGCGCGTCTGTTGTCGCTTTTATGCTCGTATTTGCATTGCCTTTGTTGCTGTTGTTAATGCCATTTTGATTATGATTATGGAATTTTGTTGGCTTCTCCGCCGGCTTCCTGCCTTAACTCCTTTGCCATTGGCAGCCGCAGCCACAGTCACAGTTTTGTTTACATGGCTCGTTGTCGGCGCACGCGGCGTATACGTAATGTTGTCCTTCTGCTGCTGCTCTCGCCCGCAGTCCGGCTTGTCACGGGTCCACTGCCGCCACTTAAATTCATATTTAAATTACATTTGTTTATATATAAATCTCCCGTCGTTTTGTGTGCAGTTTCATTTGCAATTCGCCTGTTGTGTCTGCCCCACGACGAGTTTCCCCCCGCACTGGCATTGTGTGCTTTCACTTCCTCGCCGCGTCTGCTTACATTTCTATTTTCATTTCGTTTTCCGACTTAATTTACTTAACTTTCTCTTGAGCACAGTCAGGACGAAGAGAGCATTTGCATGTAATTTTGGTGAATTTATCGTTTGTTGCAATTATATAGTTAATTATGCAGTGAAAGGAGTTTGTGATTGTCAAGGGGAGGAATGTATTACTTTGTACAGCATTCTTTTGTGGCTTTTTCTTTTAATTATTAACAAGTATCAGACTTAAATATTGTTAGATTAGTGCCATGTTTTCCTGATAAATAAAAATACTATTCCCAGTCTTTGATACTGTTAAAAATGCACAGAATAAGTCAATGCTGTGATCCTTTTAAGCCTATTTATTTGCAAAAGTATCAAATTTGAGACCTCGGCGCTCTGTGATTTTATTTCCAGCAGGCATTCCTTTTTCCTTGCCAATTTCTCCGCAGGAAGATCATATAAATTTGCTGTGTCTGCATCCCGGTTCATAAAAATAAGCTCCTTGTGGATCCAGCTCGACTTTCCCAGCAGCCACCCATATAATTACACTTGCAAAAATTAACTGTAAAAAGGGCAAAGACAAAGGAGCTCTCGGCGGGTCTTGACGGGAAGGACGAGTGGGAGGTGGGAGGTGGGAGGTGGCAGTGGATGTGTCGACTGTTGACATTGACAGTTGCTGGTGGCGGCTGGGCCTCAGCCATATGCGCTCACGTATTGCACGTATCATAAAAAGGATAACAATATAATCAGCTTAATGAGTGGCTCTGGATGCTGTGACTGTCGCTCCCGCTCCTGCTGCGGATCCTGTTCCTGTTCCTGCGGATGCGACAGAGCTTTACTTTTACTTTTTTTTATTTTTATGCACTGCTTTGTTTTTTTCCTTCGCCATGGGCGGTGGTTGTGGCGGCTGGATGGAGGGAAAGGGGTCCGCGCCGGCGGCTGTGCGTTGTCGTTGCCGCTGTTAAGCTTTGTGTAAGCAATGTACTTTGTCTGCCACCCCCGTCCCCCGTCCCCCTTTTCCCCTCCCATTCCGCATTGATTTACGCACAGGGGCGGCGAGCGGGGGGGGTCTGAAGTTTAAAACAAGCAAACGGAAACGGAAGTGGGCTGCACGTGATGCTCGTTGAGGTGCCCAAGAGGAAGCCAAGGACTCGGCTCGTCCTGCTCCTTGTTGCTCTATCACAAACTTGACTGCCTCGTACGTGTGCTGCGCTGGTGTTGGTGTGTGCGGTGTGTGTGTGTGTCTGTGCGTGTGAGTGGCGCACAGCTGCTTTTTATTACACTTTCAATATGGGGTAACAGGATATGCGGCATCTTGGCCTTGCAGCTTGTTTGTTGCCACTGTAAATTGGTTAAAAGTTAATCCGTAAATTTATGACATGCCAACAGCCATTTTGGCCGTCTAGGCTCGCGTACGAGTGTGCGTGAGGTTTTCCTCTGTTCTCTGCTTTCCCGTAATGTCTTTTCCCGCGGTGGAACGTGTCTGACTAGAGCTGCCGGCTAAATGGATAATGGCAATTGCACTTTGAACTTGTAATTAATTGTGGCGCCCATTTAGCGAACGGAATTTACATTTTAAATTAAAAAGAAAACGTTTATCGGAGGAAATAACTAAAAGCCATCACTGAAATGCGTGGAAGAGGGAACTTTTGAGGGTTAAGGATACTTACAAATTAGGAGACTAGTAAAATAATATTTATATTAACTGAAAACTAACAAACACTTCTATTTTCTATCACTTTTTGCTTTTAAATACATTTCATTCTTAGGGCCGTTTGATACCGTCCCTGTTAAACTGCTTGACAGCTATCTGTCCGGAAAAAGTAATCACCAGATAAATGCAATTCGGTTTCCTACGCTCCTAAAATTTATCTGTTCGTGAA
>JAEIIF010019345.1:0-11948 GCA_018874455.1 Drosophila trapezifrons | reverse complement strand
AGCCTCAAATGAAAACTCTAATTAATGAAGTTTTTAATACAGTATCATAACACCATTATAAGTTTTTTTCGGTAAAAAGTATTAATTTATTATTATTTTTTTATTAGTATTATTTTTTAGTAATTAAATTGCGAAATCAGGAACACCAAAATGCAATTACAAGATATTTAAATTGAATGTTAAAAACGAAAACACTCCCGTTGTTTGGCGAAATCAAGGAATCTTGGGCCAAATCATTCCATTACACCAATGTTGTGCATATTATTTGCATTCGGGGGCAGGGGCAGGGTAAACGGATCAGAGGCAAATGCCAAAACGGCGGGTTAAAGTTAACAACATTGCCGAAAAGACAATGCCGAGCCATAAATCTCCGATTGCATGCCACACCAGCAGCAGCAGCAGCAGCAGCACTTCCAAGTAACTCTCGACTAGCCTTCAGCCAATATGGTAAACCCAAGCTTATGTCACTGACATGTCCGAGGATCGTCCGTCCGTCTCGGGGTCCGCTGTCCGTTTGTCAACCCGCTCCGTTCGTGCGTCCATTAAATAAGGAAGGAACTGCACATAACGAGAGTCAATATTGACAGGCCAACAGCAACGCGTGCAGCGAGCGCGGCCAACGAAGACGACTTATAAGGGCAGAAAGGCAGCCACAAAGTCAGGGATCGATTCGATGGTCGATGGTCGATGGACAGTGGACACAGACACTGGACACTGGACACTGGACACTGGGACTTCAAGATCGGGGGCCAAGAGATTCAGCGATCTGGCGATCCGAGCGACCAAGTGAAACGAAACAAATCAAGTCGCCCGGCCGCCGAGTCGCACAATGACTGACAATCGAAACGGCGCACGGACAGGTCAACTATTTTGCATACATCTACTATAACTTATGGAACTCGTCGATCGTCGATCGTCGTAGCGACGACGTCGTTGCAGATCGCTGATCTTGGATTGGGTTTGCTCTTCCCGCTGCTCCTCCGGCTGCTGCTCCTCCGACTGCTGCTGCTGCTGCTGCTACCATGCATTATTGTCAATCAAGTGGAGCGCGAGAGGAGACCCCTCCTAAAGGATTACCTACACGGGAAAAATATGGGTTATTTAACTTATTAAGTCTAAAGAATATCCAGCAAAAAAAGATAAATTTAAACGAGTTTTATGGCAAAGAATTAAAGATTTTAATTAAATGTTTAGCACAATTTTTTCTTAGTTAAGAGACTCCATTATTAAGTCACATCACATTAGATATTTAACTAAGTATTCATTACGTTCTTAAAATTATAATAAGTTATGTAAAGCCAAATAGGGTTAAATTGCTAATTTCTACTACAATTAGAATTAGCTAGAAATAGTTTTCGGGCCCTTAAAAATCTTGTTTTTATTGATTTGATATTTGCCATGCTTGTAATAGTTTTTGATTCGAAAAAATACAGATTTTTATGCCACAGAAATTACTAGGAGTTTAAAATCCCTTAAAAATATGTCTAAAAGTATGCAATAAAATGTTTGAGTTAACAAATTCAGTGTAAAACTGTTAAATTTTTAAGATGTGGCACTTTATAGTATAGTTTTGAACACATTTTTAAGGGATCTCAAATACCTAGTGATATACCTATTTCTCAGTCCTAAATTTATAAGGCTAAAATATATATTTTTTGAGTGTGCCATTGAAGATCGACCTTTATCTCCGAACTTCTCTTTCTCTCTCCGCATGTGACAACAAGCGAGCGACGTATGTCGCAAACAATTACTTGGGATTGCAACACACAAGACAGGAGAGCCAGGGAGTCGGGGAGGCAGGTGATCGGGACTGGGAGCTGGTGGAAGCTGGGATCTCGGAGCTGACTGAGATCCGAGACAGGTCGCCAAGTCGGCTTGGGGCCAATTTATGCGCAAGGCGGTGAGAGAGATTGCGAGATCGCGGGATCGCGAGATCCGGAGGTACCCCAAGGCATTGTCAAATGTAACTGTTGGCAATGATGTGATTTGGATTTGCAAATGGCCCGCGATCGGACAGCCAGACAAACAAAGCGTGCATAAATCAAGCCCCCGATCAGCGATCAGCGATCACCGATCTGTGATCACTGATCACCGGAAAAGGGGGAGTTGCATTTGGGGTGGGGCCTACTGTTCGCTACTGATGCCTTGATTGATGGCGTCTTAATCGTCAATCAAATGCGCGCTACACACACAATTTTCCATTGCACTTGCACTGTGCAAACGATCGACGGATGGATCACCCGATCACCCGATCACCGGATCGGATCGCTGGACAACTTGTCACAACATTGACATTTGCATTCGTGCGCATCCTGAGTGACAGACTGGCCAGCTTGACGGACTGACTGATTGTTTGACAGCAGTTCTTCGGTCCAGGCCGAAGGAGAGACCAGCAATGATGCAAGCCTGTCACATTGACATATGTACTGTCGCCGCTGCGGAGATCTTTCTCAGCATATTGGCTTTATGCAAAGTGGCGCTGACCATTTGCATGTCAATCGCTTGACAAATGTTGCCAACTTTGGGCCACTCACGGCCATGTCGGCCATGATTAACGTCAACATTTTTGACAGCCATTTGACAGCTGCGCCGGGCGCTGCATAAGGAATTTCAAATAATACACTTAGACAATTAGAGGGAGGTTCTAAGGGGCCTAATTTAAAGCGTATTTATTCAAGTGCCAGGGGAGAAATTCTTCAGATTTCGCAACTTAGTTGCTATTTTTACTTAATTTATAATCATAAGCAGTTTTTTGTAATATGCATAAATAATAGATATGATTAAAAAAGTAACTATTTATCTTTACAAATGGCTAGATTTAGCCACAAAAGTTTAAATAGACCACACTGGCGTTCTGTGCTAGCCAAAGAAATTAGCTGACCTCCCAGTCAGGGCTTTGGGCACCCCTGCTTTAGGGTAAATTTTAAATTTTTTTAAACTCTTTAATGCCATTAAATTTGTTAAGTGTTCCTCCGCCAGCCTTGGGTGGGTGTGGACACTACTGCATCATTAAAAATGGTTTTTGCCACAGTCTCTTTGCGTTGAGATGTTGTCAAAGCTGAAATGCCGCTGAATTCCCAGGGCAGCCGTCGTCGCCTGCTTCGAATGCAGCGTTAAAAATAACACCGCATAAATTGCAGTAGTTGCCAATGATTCCCAGGGGCTGGATTCTGCCAGATTCCGATACCATATCACTTCCCCCGGCTCACTGCGTCTTCGTTTCGTTCCAGGCTACCGGGAGAGTGCGTTCGCCTTCGCGATCTCGGCCGCCGGAGTGGCCCACAGCGTGGCCCGGGCCTGCAGTCAAGGCCGTTTGATGTCCTGCGGCTGCGATCCCACCATCAATCGCAAGACACTGAACAAGAACCTGCGCCAGTCGCTCGACAAGGAGAAGAAACAGTTTCTGCAGTACTTGGAGACCAACCAGATCCTCACGCCCGAGGAGGAGAAGAAGTACGAGCGCTCCAAGATCGCCAGTCGCTGGAAGTGGGGCGGCTGCTCCCACAACATGGACTTTGGCGTTGAGTACTCCAAGCTGTTCCTCGACTGCCGTGAGAAGGCCGGCGACATTCAGTCCAAGATCAATCTGCACAACAATCACGCCGGCAGGATAGTGAGTTTTCCCTTACTTAAGATCGAAGATCTTTAACTATATAATTACTTAATGACTTCATCCTTTTACCAGTCCGTCTCCAATAACATGGAGTTCCGCTGCAAGTGCCATGGTATGTCCGGCAGCTGTCAGCTGAAGACCTGCTGGAAATCCGCCCCCGACTTCCACATTGTGGGCAAGGTGCTGAAGCATCAGTTCCGCAAGGCGATTCTCGTGGATCAATCGAATCTGGGCAACGGCGAGCCGGTCGTCGTTTTGAAAAGGGCTCGAAACAAGAAGTCGAACGGAGGCAGCGGCTCGGGATCCTTGTCCCCCGATCTGGACACCGTAGATGCTTCGAGGGCGCTGGACGGAGGCGGAGCTGGCGATTCGGAGGCGAGACGGCATGAAGGGGTCGGCGTGGAGCGGGGAAATCGCCAGCCAAATGCCGATAAGAATGCGGCCAGGATGGCCCGCAAGCTGGAGACCTCTCTGTTCTATTATCAGAGATCGCCAAACTTTTGTGAACGGGATCTGGGAGCTGATATACAGGGTGAGTTCGATGTTTATATAATTAATAACTTAATTAAGCTTTTAAATAAAGCTTGATGTATACTTTTGTTTATTAAATCATTTGTTTGAGCTTTTCTATAGCGAATTTCAAAAATATTATTGACAACTTAGTGTTACAAAATAAAAGATTTATTTTGATGTAACCAAAACCCTTTAAATTCATTAGTTTGCTGTATCACTTAATTTTTTTAAAGCTCTAAATATAGCATATTCTTTAAAATTTATAGATTGATTATATATATTTTGTAAAATGAGACACAAACTGAATTTTCCTTGTAAATTTATCAAATTTTATTGCGTTTTTCAGTACTAAGAAGTTAATTGAATAAACTAATATTTTCTTTAAAAATTTGTCAATGCCTTTTTCCCCTTTCTATAATTTTTTAAACACAACAAATATTTTCTATATTTTTTTGTTTACTCCACACTAAATAAACCAACATCTACCACCTCCAACCATTACCAAATAAGTTAATTTACAATAGTGTTGTTAAGAAATTCAGTGCAACTAATTAAAAATGATTTACCGATTGGATTAGAGCGATAAATTTGATTTGCCTCTAATAAATAAATCACAAATGCAAATTAACAGCAAGAGCAGCGACCAACCAAAAATGCAACAACGGCAAAAAGATAAAATAAAAACGATTTTTAAACGGGCTACCAAACATGCCACATAATTCACGAAAAAAAAAAAACGACAGCGACGCATGCGCACAGCAGCTCAGCTTAGCTCAGCTCAGTTCGGATCGGATCGGATTGGATTGAGTCGGATCAGCTATAATCCGAGTGTTTTTTTAACCAGGGACAAACGCAATAAAAAATCTGAAGGGGGTTTGGTGTTTTAATAATTATATTTAAATTATAAAAAAATCAAAAACCCCTTTTAGATTATTTTTCAATTGGTTTTTTCCATTAAAATATGCTCAAGATAGAGTTTTTTATTGTTAGTTAAAAGGTTTAGTTTTATAAATGCTCATATTTTTAGTCAAATCTTGAACACAAATATTTTTAAATTTTGCCTAGTGTTATTATCAAATAACGAATTAATTTTATAGACTTAATTTAAAATATTTTAAATGTGAAGGTAGTTTCTTAAATATTTTGTAGATACACCTTAAATAATTATGCATAACTGTAAGTGATCAAAACAAAAGATTTCATCAAATAATGTGAAAAATATTTATAGAAATGTAAGAATTAGTGATAAAAATATATAAGTAAATAAAGAAAAATATCAATATTCAAAGGGTTAGCATATGAAAGCATTTAACAGAAAAGGCAGTAGCTAGCCACATTCCTAAATTAAATATTAAATGTACCATTTTTTAAGTAATATACTAATATAGCTTTAAGCCCACCCCTCCTGTACTCGCCTCTGGTTTTTTATTTGGGATCGGCCTGAGCTGCGGCACGTCCCCATCGACATAGCTGTCTAACTGCCACTTGCAATTTTCGTTAGCCATTTTGCTGTTGACACATTTGCAAATTATCAAGAGCCGCTGCCGCTGCTGCCCCGCGACTGGCAGCAGTTTAAAAGTGTTAATTACGACGCAAATTTATAATTAATCGTTGGAGCTTAGCCCGGTAGCTCCAGCCTCAGCTCCAGCTCAAAGCTGGTGGCTTACTGGGGACCAGCCCATCGGGCGTTTTGATTCATGTGCCCGTGTCCGGTGTCGTGTCTAGGCAAATGATGGCAATTAACGCTGGCAATTATCGTTGGCCTAACAATTATGATACTTTGTTTATGCTTTAGTTTAATAGTTTATTTATGGTCTTTTAATAGCCGACAGGCCACGTGTGTCCTCCAGTGGGGACAGAGATGCCATTTATTGCACACAAAACTATTTAAATTGGCGCGTTTTGTATTCGTTGAACTTATGAATGGCAAAGTAAGATTAAAATGAGGTTTAAATATCTAATTTATTATATTTTGGTATTTTAATAAATATTTTAAAAAACTATTATTATTACTGGAAGTATTTTAAGAAGAATAATTTAGGCATTACGTATACGACGCATAGGAAAATTAAAAATGGAATAAAATTCATAACTTAATGGAAAATACTAGTAAACTTAGAAATAAATAAATATAATAAGACAGATTTATAGATATATATTAATTATTTATATATAGAAGTTGCTTAAATATATAAAAATTAGAGAATATTAAACAGATAAGTTTTAATGGATTCTTTTATAAAGGAAATGAAATTGATTACAAATTCCCTGACTAACTTAGGTATGTAAAACATTTTCCCTTTTACTTCCAGGCACCGTGGGTCGAAAGTGCAATCGCAACACGACGACCAGCGACGGATGCGCCTCCCTCTGCTGTGGGCGTGGCCACAGCCAGGTGATCGAGCGGCGGGCGGAGCGGTGTCACTGTAAATTTCAATGGTGCTGTAGTGTGGAGTGCGAGGAGTGCCACGTGGAGGAGTGGATTAGTATATGCAATTGAGGGAAATGGAAACGGACCGAGGAGCATAAGAAAAGACTTTTCTTCAATCTAACACAAAAACAAAGAAAACATTAACAAAACAAAAAACTTAACACAAACACACACAAATCAGTATTAAAAAACAAAGGAAACATTACATAACATATGCAATAGGGCAGCCATCAATTATAATAAAAGTGTGTAAATGCAATGCTTAGTTTAGCAATCTCCAATACGTATAAATATATTTTGTAAATACGAAAAAATAAGATGCATAATTAGTCTGTCAATCAGCTGACTTTCAATCGCGTTTGCAGTTCTGCATTTTTGCATTTTTTGCAGTTCCTCTCCCACCTGTGCTCCGGTCTGCTCTGGCACGTGAATGTCGCCTCTGCTAATTGAATTAGCCGGCTAAATTGTTGCCCAAGGTGTGAGCCCAGGTACTGCCCATTGAATGGCTTCCTTCCTTGCCAGTGAAAAGCCGTCAACTGCATTGGGCCATCACTTAGTTGGCTAACGGCAGCGGTACGTGCTGCATGCGTACGGTCGGTTCGGAAATTCACAAAAAAATAAATATTTCTTGAGGAGACCCATCAAGATACTGGGAAAAAGTGTGCCATCCTAAAAAAACACAGGTGTGTCCTTAAGGATGGGGGATTAAGTGATAAAAAAATAAATAAAAAATAAACGGGTGATAAATAAATTATAAGAAGTATTCAACAAGGTGTCCTGGCCGTCAAGAGATTATTTTTAAAAACTTCAATTTAATATATGAAAAATCCAATGAAATATAAAGAAAAGATTTTGCTTTTTCTCCTACATTACAAAACATTTTCCTATAATAAATACAAATAACTCTTTAAGCCCTTTCCTTTTACCTCTTTCGTAACCAAGACAATAAGTGAAACCCTTTAAATGCCTTAACCTATGGCTTATGCAAATTGTCATTGGTATTGCCTAACATAATGCGATTTGCATATATGAGAAAATGAAACTAGAAAAACTCTTTGACGGCCCAAATATACACCAAATTTTAACCCACTTAAATCACCCCAGGAATATATACTTCGAACGTTCAGAAATACCCAGTTTAGAGTCAGGATGTCAGGTTATTTGCCGTACCCCCAACTGCCGGATCCCACGGATAAATTCGAGATCTATGAGGAGATAGCTCAGGGTGTCAATGCCAAGGTGTTTCGGGCCAAGGAGCTGGATAACGATCGTATTGTGGCCCTGAAAATCCAGCATTACGATGAGGAGCACCAGGTGTCGATCGAGGAGGAGTATCGCACTCTGCGGGATTACTGCGCCCATCCGAATTTACCCGAGTTTTATGGAGTGTACAAGCTGTCGAAGCCAAATGGACCTGATGAGATTTGGTTTGTCATGGAGGTGAGTTAATGATTGTTTAAAAAGATTATAGGTATATCTCCCAGTTTGATTTTATTCTTAAATGCAATAAAACAATAAGCCTCACAGACAAGGATTTTTTCCGAAAAAATATTACTATAATTCTTATACTTTAATATTTATGAGGAGTGTCCCAATGAGGCCCTTAATATATTTTGGAAGTGCCTCAGTAATCCCTATAAAGGTGTCCAAAAGTATGCTTTCGATTTTAGAAAATAAAATGTACACAGAATTTAAAACCTTTTAAAATTTCATAGCATACTTTTGGGTACCTGTTAAAATGATTTTAAATCGGTACAGGCTTCTGAATATTTTCTACATTAATTATATCACATTTAGAGCTAACAACTAAAAAGTTCGAATAAAAAATATAATTACTTAACGGATAGTTAATTTAAAAATCAAAAGCTTGCTGAAATCTCGTTTAAAATTGCATATATTATATTTTTAAATCTATGTAAACTCCTATTTTACCTTCCAGTACCTTACAAATTTCATAGCATACTTTTGGATACCTGTTAAAATAATATTAAATCGGTACAGGCTTCTGAATATTTTCTACATTAATTATATCACATTTAGAGCTAGAAACTAAAAAATTCTAAATAAAAAATATAACTACTTTCTATCCGTTAATTTTAAAATCCAATCTTTCCAGAAATCTCGTTTAAAATTGCATATTTTTTTAAATCTATGTAAAACTCCTATTTTACCTTCCAGTACTGCTCTGGCGGAACAGCCGTGGATATGGTAAATAAACTCCTAAAACTCGATCGCCGGATGCGAGAGGAGCACATTGCCTATATCATCCGGGAGACTTGCCGGGCGGCCATCGAACTGAACCGCAATCATGTCCTGCATCGGGATATAAGGGGCGACAACATCTTGCTGACCAAAAACGGACGCGTGAAGCTTTGTGATTTTGGATTATCCCGTCAGGTGGACTCCACAATGGGTAAGCGGGGCACCTGCATCGGTTCCCCCTGTTGGATGGCTCCCGAAGTGGTGGCCGCCATGGAATCTCGTGAGCCGGACATCACTGTCCGTGCGGATGTGTGGGCTCTGGGAATCACCACCATTGAGCTGGCGGACGGGAAGCCGCCATTTGCCGACATGCATCCCACCAGGGCCATGTTCCAGATCATTCGGAATCCGCCGCCGACTCTAATGCGACCCACGAACTGGTCGCAGCAGATCAACGATTTCGTCTCCGAGTGCCTGGAGAAGAATGCCGAGAATCGGCCCATGATGGTTGAGATGGTGGAGCATCCTTTTCTCACCGAACTCATTGAGAACGAGGACGAGATGCGCTCGGATATCTCCGAGATGCTGGAACTCTCCAGGGACGTGAAGAGTCTGTATAAGGAGCCGGAGTTATTTGTGGATCGGGGCTATGTCAAGAGGTTCGATGAGAAGCCAGAGCGAATGTACCCGGAGGACTTAGCAGCTCTGGAAAACCCTGTGGATGATAGCATTATCGAGTCACTGCGCCATCGCATAGGAATGGGGGAATCGTACAGTTTTATAGGCGATATATTGCTGTCCCTGAATTCGAATGAAATCAAACAGGAGTTTCCCCAGGAGGTGAGTTTATAAATATATGTACAGTGAGCTAGAACTATAAATAATATTCCTGAAAATATCATAGAATTAAGAAGGAAATAATTATATATTTTGCGTGAGTTAAATAAGTTAATAAATATATGTACAGTGAGCTAGAACTATAAATAATATTCCTGAAAATATAATAGAATTAAGAAGGAATTAATGATATATTTTGCTTAATTTTTCCCCCACCAGTTCCATGCCAAGTACCGCTTCAAGTCGCGTTCGGAGAACCAGCCACATATTTTCTCGGTGGCCGACATTGCCTACCAGGACATGCTGCACCACAAGGAGCCGCAGCATATCGTGCTCTCCGGCGAGAGCTACTCGGGCAAGTCCACCAATGCCCGGCTGCTGATCAAGCACCTGTGCTACCTGGGCGATGGCAATCGCGGAGCCACCGGACGCGTGGAGAGCTCCATCAAGGCCATCCTGATGATGGTGAACGCCGGCACACCGGTGAACAACGATTCCACGCGATGTGTTCTGCAATATTGTTTGACATTCGGAAAAACTGGAAAGATGAGCGGAGCTGTTTTCAATATGTATATGCTGGAAAAGCTGAGGGTGGCCACCACCGATGGCAACCAGCACAACTTCCATATCTTTTACTATTTCTACGACTTCATCAATCAGCAGAATCAGCTCAAGGAGTATAACCTGAAGGCCGATCGGAACTATCGTTACTTGCGCGTTCCCCCGGAGGCTCCGCCTTCGAAGCTGAAGTACCGTCGTGATGATCCCGAGGGAAATGTGGAGCGCTACCGGGAGTTCGAGGATATCCTGCGGGACTTGGACTTCAATCACAAGCAGCTGGAGACCGTTCGCAAAGTGCTGTCGGCCATCTTGAACATAGGCAACATCCGTTTCCGGCAGAATGGCAAGTTTGCGGAAGTGGAGAATTCGGATATTGTGTCCCGAATTGCCGAGCTCCTGCGCGTGGATGAGAAGAAGTTCATGTGGTCCCTGACCAATTTCATCATGGTCAAGGGTGGCATCGCCGAGCGGCGACAATATACCACGGAGGAGGCAAGGGATGCCCGTGATGCAGTGGCCAGCACCATCTACTCTCGACTGGTGGACTTTATCATCAACAGGATCAACATGAACATGTCCTTCCCAAGGGCTGTCTTGTGAGTGTTGTTTGCTAAGGAAAATATAATCAAATATATAATAAAATCTACCCTGTCCAGTGGCGACACCAATGCCATTATTATCCATGACATGTTCGGCTTCGAGTGTTTCAACAAGAATGGCTTGGAGCAACTGATGATCAACACGCTGAACGAGCAGATGCAATACCATTACAATCAGCGGATCTTCATCAGCGAAATGCTGGAAATGGAGGCTGAGGACATCGATACCGTCAACCTGAATTTCTATGACAACAAGACCGCTTTGGATAACTTGCTCACCAAGCCGGATGGTCTCTTCTACATCATTGACGACGCCTCACGCTCTTGCCAAGATCAGGACTTGATTATGGGTGGGCATTATTATCTTTAATAAATTTGAACAACTTTTTAATATAGCTTTGAGTGTATAATAGATCGCGTTTCGGAGAAACACAGCCAGTTTGTGAAGAAGCACACTGCCACTGAGATATCCGTGGCTCATTATACGGGCCGCATCATTTACGATACGCGCGCCTTCACCGACATCAACCGGGACTTTGTGCCGCCGGAGATGATCGAGACGTTCCGCTCCTCGCTGGACGAGAGCATCATGCTCATGTTCACCAATCAACTGACCAAGGCTGGCAATCTCACCATGCCCTTCGAGGCGGTACAGCATAAGGATGAGACCGAACGGAAGTCTTATGTGAGTTTAAATATTTAATGAGACTTCTTTTAAGTGATTTAACCATTTAGAACCCCTTAAGTTATTTAAATTGAATATAAATGTATTTATTATTATATATTTAGGCTCTGAATACCCTGAGTGCCGGCTGCATATCCCAGGTGAATAATCTACGGACTCTGGCGGCCAACTTCCGCTTCACCTGCCTGACTCTGCTCAAAATGCTAAGCCAGAATGTGAATCTTGGGGTGCACTTTGTCCGCTGCATTCGCGCTGATCTGGAGTACAAGCCGAGGGCCTTCCACTCGGATGTGGTGCAGCAACAGATGAAGGCTCTGGGTGTCTTGGACACGGTCATTGCCCGCCAAAGGGGTTTCAGCTCACGGCTGCCCTTCGAGGAGTTCCTGAGACGGTTAGTAGAACATAAATATGACATACTGGGGTGCTCCAGAAACCACTAGGGTTTTTAAATCACTTTAAGAGGTGTCTAAAAGTATGCAATAAAATATTTTATGCACGAATTTCAGT
>JAEIIF010019317.1:0-22545 GCA_018874455.1 Drosophila trapezifrons | reverse complement strand
CACAAGCTGGAGGAGCTCACCCGACACTGCTCGCCCATCATGACCAAGATGCATCAGCAGTCAGCGGGCGCAGGAGCGGGAGCTGCCGATGGCCCTGGAGCCAACTGTGGCCAGCAGGCCGGAGGCTTTGGCGGTTACTCAGGACCGACTGTGGAGGAAGTCGACTAAGAGGAGCTGAGGACAGTGAACTTTATTCCTAACTTATATTTTTTGAGACTGATGCGGATTTTTGGTTGAGAACTCAAAAGAAATCTTACAAAACCCTTGTCCTAAGATAGCAATAGATTGTTATTAGAGTTTATTAGCTGAATTTAAAATAAATTGTTTATTGTATTTCTTAAGCAAACATTGTCTCGCTTCTTTATTGGGTGTGCAATTTGTAAAATCATAGAAAAACATATCTATACAGTTAAATTTATTATTAAATGTGAATGATAAGCCAAATATCTTAGTAAACATATGATATATGGTTGACAATTTTATTTCATTAATAAGCCATCTAAAATAATATATATTTAACAACCTGCTGACTGCATTTAATTTTGAACATGATTGTTGACAAAGTACGGGGAATGCTGCTTATACGTCTGTTAAACAATTACAAACACGTACCTAGGCTGGGAAGTTATGGTTTTTTTTTGTGATTTTTTTGATAGTTTAACTTTCAAAAATATATTTTGAAAGCAGCAAGGTCAAATCTAGAATAGTTTTTGAATGGCAGCGTTCTTAAGAGCGACCACTCGCAAGAATGATAGTTGATATTTAAAACTTTAAGCCCGTTTTCTCGAAATAAACTTTTTTAAAATTGCTGGCATCATAACTCAACGACAAATTGATCGATCGCTTTCAGCAGTTGGTGTACTTTTTTTTTTGCACCTCCGGAGACTTTGTATAATACCGTTATTTTTCAATATTTTTGTAAAAAAAATATTTTATAAATATAGCTGAAGATATGCCCTTTTATGTCCAAAAAAGTTCAAAACATTCTATCGAGCACTTTATTTTTAAAATGTTTTCGAAAAATGCCCATTTTTCCATGTGTTTCACTGGTAGCCCCATAAAATTGGCTTTTAACGGTAGTCCACGCACACTGCCGCCGTTAGAAACCAAGTTGGCAGCCTCTTGTCGTACATCAGCTGTTCGCAGAGAGAGGATGCAGAGGAAAGCGAAACGAAAACCCGCCTACAAATATTGTTATTTTGATTAGATTAAACGGACAGCATAATATGGAACCGCCGTACGCACCGCTGAGCGAGTCCTGCGCCAAGGCGCTGGGCGACAAGGTGTACGAGAAGCGCAAGCTGGCCTCGCAGGAGATCGAGAAGTGAGTAGAGTATAACCAGCCACAAGCGATTTGTCATCCCGATTGGAATGCGACTCTCTGCCAGAATGGTCACCGAATTCAACAACAAGAACAACTCGGCCCAGATCCGGAAGCTCATCGAGGTGCTGGCCACGGACTACGCCACGTCGCGGGATGCCAATCGGCGGAAGGGGGCACTTATCGCACTTGCGGCAACGGGATTAGGGCTGGGAAAGGTATTTGGCATTAGTCATAGGTATAGGCAGGTATCTAACTGGATAAACATGTGATTTCTCCTTCCCCAGGACTCGGACAAGTATGTGAATGGCCTCGTGACGCCCATCCTGACGTGCCTTTCCGACCCGGAAAAGGGTGTGCGCTATTTTGCCTGCGAGTCCCTGTACAACGTGGTCAAGGTGGCGCGTTCCGCCATCATTCCATTCTTTCCCGAACTGTTCGCAGCCATATCCCGACTCGTCACCGACTCGGATCAGATGGTGAAGGATGGCAGCGAGCTGCTAGATCGCTTGCTGAAGGTAAAATTGTTGTCTGGCTTAATATTCTTAAAGTTATTTATATGAATTTGGAAATATTATTCAGGACATAGTCACGGAATCGTCGCAGACCTTTAACTTGGAAGCCTTCATCCCATTGCTGCGGGAACACATCTACGTAAAGGATGCCTTTGCCCGGCAATATGTGATCTCATGGATATCGATCCTGAACGCCGTGCCCGACATCAACATGGTCAACTATCTGACCGAGATCCTGGACGGGCTGTTTGTCATGCTCGAGGACAACACGCCAGAGATTCAGCGCATGTGCGAGACGACGATAAGCCAGTTCCTGAAGTCCATTCGGAACGATTCTTCTTCCGTGCGGATGGAGGATACAATAAATACGCTGATTACCCACGCACAGTCGCCGAACGAGCTGATCAAGTCCATTGCGATCACCTGGATCCGGGAGTTTGTTCAGATATTTGGAACCAATGTGTTGCCCTATGCCAGCGGGATATTTACGGCGATACTGCCCTGCCTCGAGTACAATGTGGAGTCGAAGCGGAGTAAGTTGGGGTATTTACGTTTTAGTTAAGCAAGAAACATCAAATTTTGCGAACTTTTTTCAGGCATCAAGGAGTGCGCTGTGTCCGTTAACAACTCGATGATGATGCTCGTATCCACAAAGGAGCTGAAGACACAGACCGTGGCCAAGATAGACTTGCGTTCCATTATGGACGTTCTATCGCAGTATCTCACGCACAACTCCATGCACACGAAGATCGCTGTGCTGAAGTGGATCCACCATCTTTTCACCAATTTCCCGAATGAGATGTCTGTGCACGCCTCCAATTTAAATAATAATCTAATGTCGACGCTGGCCGATAACTCCGATGAGGTGGTACTGCAGAGTCTGTCCGTACTGGCCGAAATCGTTAACTCTCAGGACACTAGGGGTAGGTTTGTCGAGAGATCCAATATGAACGTGCGTTGATTAAGACTCTTTCCATACAGAACTGAACGACTTTAAGAAGACGCACTATCGCAAGTTTCTGTTAAGTTTGTTGAACCTATTTAGCGAGGAGAAGCTGATATTGGAGAATCGGGCCAGTCTTATCATAAGGTAACTTCACACAACTAACCGTTGGAAATTTAAATTAAATAGTCCTTTTGTAGGAAACTCTGTGTGCTCCTAAATGCCGAATATATTTACCGTACATTTGCCGAGATCATAGCTGAGGAGGTGCCCAATTTGAAGTTCGCCTCGACGGTGGTGCGCTTGCTAAATATCATTCTGCTCACCTCCACGGAGCTATTCGAATTGCGCACCTGCCTGCGTAATATTTCCAACGAAAAGTCGGCCGATCTCTTCCAATGCCTCTACAAGAGTTGGGCCCACTGTCCCGTGTCAACGCTGTCCCTGTGTCTGCTGGCCCAGAGCTACCAGCATGTCTCCCGTTTAGTTACGTTATTGTAAGTTCTGGAAAAACAATTAATTAGTTACTCTTAATCACACACAACTTTCAGCGCTGATGTGGAAATAACCATGGAGTTGCTTACCGAATTAGACAAACTGGTTCAGCTGATAGAGTCTCCTATCTTTGCTCCTCTTCGCCTCACTTTGGTTTCCAAGGCAAACAATTGCGCGGACGCTCAGTACTTGGCCCACGCCCTGTTTGGCATCCTCATGTTGCTACCGCAGACAGAAGCCTTCGATACCCTTCGGAATCGCCTGCAGTGCGTGCCCAACTACTGGGGCCATGAGCCCATGTAAGAAATCAATCAATATCGTTTTGAATTTATAAAAACTTCAATTCTAATCCCGCAGAGATGAGCGAAATTCATTGGAATACAAGAGTGGCATCGACTTTGATGCCCTGGAACAGCACTTTATTAGGTTGCAAAAGGCGCATCGTGAACAGCGAATTGTGCATCGGAAACGCAGTGTAATTACCCCAGAAAGTAATTAGGTGTCTTGGGCATCCCTTTATGTTTATGTTTAGCCTGTGATTAAGCGTTTAGTAAATTAATGTCGCATTTGTGTGTTTTAATAAACGTGAATCTTATATACCTTATAGCGTGAGTTCCCCAGTTTTCGAAATACAAAAAGACAATCAAATTACGTTAGACTTTTATTTAAATTTTCGAATGCCCGTGGGCAGGGATGTGCAATGATGTTGATACATTTGCAGCAGGAAAATAGTATCGTCCAGGGTTAGTTCAGCCTTCGACAACGTCTTTATCCGATTTTTGACCTTGTTGAGGATCTCGCACTCGGGTGGTGTAAAAGTCTCAACAATCTGAATGAACTTATGTGGTTAAAACAGGAATGTAAGTCTGAAATAATGCCTACCTCAGCAATATACTCTTCAGAATCGCCACGTTCCTTCATTGTCTCCACTATACTGTCGAGTCTCTGGGATTTCTCAATGAGGCCCTTGTGCTCGTTCTTTTCAAAGTTGGATCGTTCGATGGTGTTGTAAAGGGACTTGTAGCTGGCATCCAGCAACATTCGCACCGTCTACCATTCAGGGATTGCAGATTAAACTAGTAAAACATTGGCAATGATATACTTACATCCTTTTCTTTGACCTGGAAGAGATAGAAGGCTTTGGCGGGACCATTGCTGCCACCGCCGGGCTTTTTAATAATCTTCACGTGAATAAACTGCTCCTGGAACAAGTTGTAAGCCAACGACTTGGCCTCTTTCGAGGGGATCATGGCCTCCTTTTGCAGATCCTCCTGTTCGATGTATTTCTTGCAGCGAATAACCCGAAAAATGCGGGCAGCCTTCGAGCCAAAACGTTCCGTGATGACGGATTCAACACAAGCAAAGGCAAGCGACTCGAAGGCATGTTCCATATCCACAACAAAAAGGCCGCCACCCATGTCTCCGACTCTTCTAAAGAATCCCAATGAATCGTCAGCTTAAAATGTAAGAGATAAGTTGATAAAAATAGTATCAGCTTTGCGAGGACTGTAATTACTTAGCAAACTTATGTACTGATCCAAGTACTTCATAAGATCCAGATTATTCGATTTCTTCTCGATGGCCTGCTTAATTTCCACAAACGTTATCTGGTTGGAAAGTTTCTAAAACAAAATTACGTGAAATAATATAATTTAAAGGATATATCGCCTTACGTACCCGCTGCCACGGATCTGTGGTATTATACATAATCTTCAGTATGAAGCGGAAGCACTCGGCTGCATTTTCCCCCATTTTTCGCTCAATGGCATCCACCATGATGGCGTCCCGAAAGTCCTGATGGAAACGATCATAGTTGAGGTTCCACACCATGGTGCTGTCCTTGGCTTCCGCCAGAGTTGCTTCACCTTTGCGTATCTTGGCCAGCAGCAGAAGATCGATGTTAGGATGCCGGAAATAGTCGCACTCATTGCTCTCGAATTTCGGCACTACCTCATCCTGTTCCTCGGACACTAGGAGCTCTGGCCTCTTTATGATATAGTGATCGGTGATCATCGTGAGGAAGGTGTTCCGATACGATTCTGGACTCTCTGCCTTATTTTCGCCCTCGGCCAGGCACTTGATCAGTATTCCACTAGCCGTCTCCGCTCCGGAATTGATCAGCTCCTCGGCGATGGAGGCACCTACATTTCCATACTTTGTCTGCACCAGGTGAACGTATCTGAAAGGAGTACTTATAATATAACAGCCTTTAAGCTCCTGTTCTGTGGCGTCGCAACTTACCGCGGATACCGAAGCAGGCAGATTATATCCTCGCGCCGGAGTGCGTACTCTGCAAGGAAGGGATTCAGCTTAGAGGCCTCGAAGTCTACCAAACGAAACTTGACGAGCACGGCCAGCGCAAGTCCCACTTCTTTGCGGGAGAACTTGGTGGCGCTGACCAGTTGTCCCAGAGTTCGCGTGGTGGCCGAGAAGAGGCAATCGGCCACTGATTGCACCACCTGACCGAAGCACTGCTCCAGGATGGCAGAGCACAGGTGCGAATAGTCCGCCGACATGGTTGCTGCTCGACAGCTGTCCTCTAACTTTAACTGTAGATTAACGCTTTTTACTTGCAGATAATACGGCTTTAAACAAATGCAAAAACCAAAACACAACCGCGTTGCAGTCAGCTGTGAATCGATATACGATTATTAATCGAACTTTTGTTGTATCGCTTCCCTGGGTTATCGATTAGTCGTGAAAAGGGAATATAAATATTCTAGGCGATGGCGTGGCGCTTCAACTTTAAAAGTTTCTGATATCCGATTTTGTGACGATTAAGAATTAACAACAACTAAATTACAAATAGTTTAACTGGTTTCTAATTCGGCTCGGTGGTAGAAGTTTGAAGTTCCAAGGCTGGATATTTTGCAGCTTAGTGCCCAATACAATACTAGTTAAATTAATTGTAATTTAATTTCAGGTATACAGTTTCAAAGAGCTTTACAATACCTTCCCGATTCATTTAAATATATGGCTCTATATAGTAGTCCCCACCAGTCATAGTGCTCATCGTCATCTTTGATATTTAATTGCAACTTCCCTCCAACTGCAAACTATGCTCAATAAAAATTATACCAACTTCAAAATTTTGTTGATAAAATTAAAACTTCATGAGATTTTATTTCATACAAAAGATATTTGGTATCAAAAACTATACCTATGCTAAGAGGAGCAGCTTTAAAGGTTTTTGCGCTTTACACAAACAGTTGCACTTAAATCTAATAATTGATCGCTTGGCACGTTCTGTGAATGCAGTTTTCGTTTAGAGTTCCGAATGCTTGAATATAGTTCTCTCAATGTTCTCCTGCAGCTTCTCGACCTTGCGAGTTTGCTTCTTCAGCTGGTCCTCCATATCCTCGAAGCGGTTACTCTTGTCCTTGTGTTTCTCGTCCTGCGGGGTAAAATCAGCAAGTCAATTATCTATTTTTACGATCTACGCTCCCGACTACCTTGTACTTCTCCTTGTGCAAAGCATGCTCGGCATGCAGGTGACGCAGCTTCAATAGGCGACTCTCAAAATGGAAGAGCTCAGTCTTGATGGACGACAGTTCCTTTTCGGTGAAGTTACTGGCCTGCGCCACTCGCCAAAGGCCCTGAACCTTGGGCTCGATGAAGTCCTGGCTATGAGGTCCGGAGGACACCAACCGCTCCAACCTGTCGTAGTGATCCTTGATGCCCACATGATGACCGCGCAAAGTGTTTAGGTCGTTTTCGAATTTCTTCACATTCTGCGAATGGGTTTTAATCTCATTTTCATTGGCATCGTTAGAGATCAGATTGTATGTGTCCAGGTCCTCGGTGTTGATGGCATCTGGGGATTAGGAAGCCGTAAAAGCTATTTCATCTTCTATTTCCCCAAAACTCACTCTCATGCTTGTCGGTATCCACGGTGCCTATGTTTTCCAGCAGGCTGTAGTACACATCGACCTTGTCCTGGTGGTGATCGAACTCCTCTTTCAGAGATTTCAACTCCTCCGAAGTGAAACCGGAAATCTCTGCCTTTTCCCACAGCCTGTTGAGTTTCTTATCCTTGAACAAGCTCTTGTTTTTATGGCGCTCCTCGGGATCGTGGAATTTCTGCAAATACAACGAAACCGTTAGACACCCGATGTTCTCACGAAGAAGGAGCGTACCTTGAAAGGCTTAATCTTCTCTGCATCCTGAGTCTCATCGAAGTGCTCCAACAGATCGTAGCTGCTCATGATCCCAATCAGCTTCCGGCGCAGCTCGTCGTCCTTCAGACCATCCTTGTCCTTGTGCTGCGAGTTGAGCTGCTTCCAAGCAATCTCTTCCTTGTCGTGAATTTTAAGCTCCATATACAGGGACTTCAGCTTGGGCTCCGTCAAACGCTGTAATTTACGTTAATATGAATTCATGGATTACGAAAAAGTCCCCAAACTTACGTTCTGCGCCTTCGCCCACACGAGATTAAGCTTGGCCATGCGAAAGGGTCGCTGGATGCTCTTGAAATCTGGGTCGTACTTTTCGTCCCGTACTTGCTCGAAATGCTGCGGGTCGTTGGCCTCCCGGCTGTACTTCTTGCTCTGTTTCTTGTCGGCGCCCACGCCCTGCGAGGCCACCAGCAGGGCAAGTGCAAGCACTGCAAGTACCGTTCCTGACTTTATCATTTTCCTGTGATCCTCAGCAGGATTAAAAGCACATGCGAATTTTCGGTGCTGACCTGGCTAAACAGTTATTTACAACAAGCCGTGCTGCCAACTTGACGAAAAGTAAGAGCGGCGATTGCTGGCCACTGTGCCCAGCTAGTGATCACTGAAAGATGCTTGAATTTAGCTATTAAAAGGTAGGTTTCCGTTAGCTGAAGTTAGTTATCTTATGAAATTATCTAGGACCAGTGGTGCCCAAGTTAATTTACAATAACAAAATGAACTGGAAGAGCAATGGCTTCGACACCACTGCTCTAAACTTAAGAAACTAGCCAGATTATGCGAATAGAGCTAGTTTCACAAGTCTAGCGCTGGTAGATTTGGGCACACTAAACTCCCACCGCTGCATTACCGCGCCATTCCATTTGCCGTTCTATTTCTATTTACATTTAGCTTGCCTCGCATTAATTACTTAGGACCTCCGGGACAATGAGGACAGAGGCAGCGTTCAGCTGTTTCCTGCTGATTATCAACAGCGTGTGCTGCCAGAGCGGCGGCGGCGGCATTGACAGCGAACAAGACTGGGTGGACCCTCATCCAGCCTGGTCCGACCTGGCCATGGATTTTGATTGCAAGTGTCCAGCTCTGGAGCGGTCTCCGGCTGCCATACAGGATGCACTTGCCCTTACCTACTTCAGGAAGTTCGTCAATCTGCTGTTCCAGCGGAAGCGTTTGCAGGTGAGAGATCGGCGCTTGCCTTTACCAAATTGGGCGACATGACGTCATGGATGTTAACTTTATTGTGTAAACAGTTTGATGAAGCAACTAAGCTCTACAAGCGATCGCTGCTATTCTCGCTGCTGCCATCGCAGGTGGACGAGCTGGAGAGCGTGCGCGATGCCCGGGATCTGGACGTGGTGCTAACCAAAATTCTGGAGACGGCGCAGGCGGCACCACTGTTTGAAGGCGAGCAGGGTTGCTCCTATACGCACAAGGGGACCGGCGTGTTCGCCTTAGTGACGGATATTTTCAAGGATTTCGTGGCGCTGACTAAAATTTCAGAGGTACCCGTTTACGCCTTCTAGGGAAACTTAACACTTTGTTTGACGTATTGTGCTTCATGTTTTCCCCAGGTGCAGTTTATGATTTTTATAGCGTTATCCATCACACTCGGATACTTTGTGCGCAAGCGCTTCCGGTACGGGGTAATTTCCATTGTTCTTGGAGGTGTTTTTCTATTCGGATATTTTCACACTTATCTGGAGTGCAACAGAGTAGGTTTCATCAGACTGTTATCAAACCGACCCTTGACTTATATTGCTATTATCCACAGAAAATAGAAGTCGACGCCATGCTTGAGGTTATTAATAGTAACCAGGATCTAGGGAGTTATGCGGAAATGTCCTGGTTTTCTCGAATGAAAACCTATATGTTCAGAGTCTCTCCAGAGGATAAACAGAAAGAGATGCTTAGGTGAGCAGGCAATCTTTGGATAGCAAGTATCCGCTTGAGAAACTGTGTTTTTTGTTTTTAGAAAATCTTCAAAGCTCAACTTGGCATACTGCCGGCCAGATGAAGTGTTCCTTATGTATACAAACGATTTGTTCCTGAATCAGTTGGAAATATTGTTGGAAAGAGTATCGCAGTCCATGACGAAACTTTCTTGTATGTCTCCATTTGCAGGGCAATTTTCCAATCATTCTAATAAGCTAACTAAGTTTATCGAAGCAAATGCTTTCGGGAAGAATAGCTTCAAGCATCAACTTTTAAATTATGACCGCGAAATACTTCAGAAAATGTACATTGATAAGATAACGTATTGTCTGGACTTATAACTGTGTCCACTCTATAAAAATGTTCATATCTGCTGTCGGCAATAATAATCAGGCCAGAAAAATGGGATTACCCTTAAATGCTTGGCACAGTAGCTATCGGTAGCAATCTTTAGAAAGATACTAAATATACCTCAATCATTGTAACTGGCTTTAAGAAAGAAACATTGGAAAACGGCCCTTAGTAATTAATCAGAGCTTAAATAATGATACAATTTTCACCCCACAGCTGGATTATCATTCCCATATAACCTGATTGCCCCCGTGTTTTTGGTCGCCTTGGTTGGATACATTATAAAGCTAACGTTTAAGTATGTGATTAGCCCCAAAGCCTGGGCCTCACTCGTTCACAACAAACGTGCCGCCGAAGGTGCCCAGTCCATCGGTGCCAACGAGCCCGTTCGGGACTCCATATCGGGCGAGAACTTGAAAATGCTGTTAAATGTAATAAACGTGTCGAGTGTTCAGCAACAAAGACAGAATCCACAAGCCCTACCCACCGTTTCGGGCGTCCAGGAGCTAATGGAGCCGCCGCAAGCTTCTCCAGCGCCATCGCCAAAGAAAGAAAAAGAAAGCCTGGATGAGAGCGATGGCAGCAGCAAGAGCAGGAGCAGCAGCAAGACCAGGAGCCACAGCAAGACCAGGAGCCACAGCAAGACCAGGAGCCCCAGCAAGAGCAGGAGCACCATTCAAGAGGATGGCTTTACGCTGGTCGACGATCACGAAGATGATAATGATATCGATACGGTGTAGCGGCGCGTTTTAAACCTAATTGTATTTTCTTTTAGTGTCTAATGTCCGTGATTTTCCATCCAGTTGATTAGATTAGATTCAAGTACCCAGCAAATAATTCCCATTTTGGTTCGATTTGATTTGTCATAGTTTAATTTTTATTTAAATTATTTTGCGTGTTCTTATATTCATTTGCACGATAATTGTTATTAAGTTAAATCTTCAACAATAAGATCAGTTTAGTAGGCCACCGAACTGTTTATATTATGCTGCCGGGCGCTTTTCAAAAAATCGGATATACTCTTTATGTAATTTGTTGATCCTTTTTTATATTTACAACGTGACGCACGTGCGATTATCGTTAATATATATTTTTATTATTAGCAGTGGGCGCTCTGTGGGAATTGCATATTAATTGAGTGTAAGCGATAATTAAATATTCGGTTTTTGTCGAATCTTGTAAAATCTAGTTCAATATTGTTTACAACTAATAATATATATTTAATATACATATGTATACATCTATGTATATAGATCTATATGGTGGTGTGTATATATATATTTGTAAGAAAAAATTAGAAAAGAACCTCGGTGTAAATATATTTATTCGTTGTATTTTAAATCATGCACCTAAAATGTATTATGCTTTAATTACAATTCATTCGTTATTATCAATAATATTTAATTTGTATGCAACTAATGTATCGCATTAGTTGGTGGAATGTATTGTGTATGCAATATGCCATCCAATACACGTATTTTGAATAGCCATAAACCCAGCTTTCTGTCCTAAAACTAAAACTAAAACTAGGAAAACACGAGAAGCAGAACCCAAAGCACAGGCAAAGGCCACGGCGGCCACCTACTACATATAAGTGTCAACTAAGGCTGGCTGGCGGCTGGCACATCTGTGTAATGTTGAATAATAGTCCATGTCTATGGGCAAACCGAGAGAATTTATCTAAATTGATTTCACAAATCTTATACGCAAATTGGTCCGCTATCATAATCTTGATTAATCATTTCTCTACTCGAATTCAACAATTTTTCCATTTATTTTTAATTAGTTCTAGTGTGTAATTTGTCACTTATTCTTGTGTTCGGTTCGGTTCGGCACTGCTGGACGGCGGACCAGCAGCCATATCTACCAGTTGTGTCTTGATTCGGCGCATTTACCAGATGAGCAAACATCATAATTAATGTAATTACGCGTTTTAGCAGCGATTAAAGCATATCATTCACTTAGTCTGATTGGTAAAATTTAAAAAACTAATCGTCTTAATATCAAACAACAGCAAACTATGCGAAACAATTTGATCAACGTCCTACGCCTACGCCTAGGCCTACGCACAAGCCAACCAACTATTTAAAATAACGAATACCACAATCGGGAACGGTTCTTGTTATACGTAAGATACTTATGTCTGTGTGTGTTTTTTAAAAACAGGCAACTTATATATTCCATCTACACGCTACTGCAAAAAGTGCACCAAATGCTCTTCAAATATCCTTCGATGTACGTGTGTTCCTTGGCTCACTTGATGAATGCAATTGTACTTGAACTCGATTCGATTCGGTTCTTTTCTGTTTTGTTTGTTATTAAAATGCTCTCTCTATCGCTCTTTTGTCAATGAACTTCAGCAAATAAGTGTAAAATTGTACAATACACATTTAATATAATACAAACGTACAATGCCATCGTCTTGAATGGGGTTTGCGGATCGTGTGGGAGAGTGCACGATGTGGGCATGGCTATGAGTATTTTATACATTAGCTTACATACATATGTGGCGATCGGGGGTACGTCTATAATTCTTTCTGTATTATTCTGGTAGGTGGTAAATAGTTAAACACCAATGATAGTCAGGGGAGGCATCAGTGAGTGCACACAGTTGCCCCACGAGAAGTCTTCCGTTGATGGATCCAATGTAAATATTGTATTCATATCGTAGTTAGATACAGATTCTATGTCTTTCTTTAAGTAGGTACTTTGGCTTTCGTTAGAGATATATATTTATAGTAGTGTATAGCTTCGTTCGATACTTGGTTATGAATGGTTGGTGGATCATGCAAGTATGTAAACATTGATATGTATGCAGTTACGTTTCAGATGCGATTATGTGTAAACTTAGGGTTAGTTAGCTTTCGTGGTGTGTCCCGTATAGTATCTTGTATCGTATTCTTGTGTCTCGTGTATTCTATGTGCGACTAGAAAGATCTGATCTGCTCGAATAGAACCTATATATGCAAAATATACTCGTAATCGTAATTGCAATCGTGGTGTGACTTACATCAGTTCCTAAATACATGTGCTGTGTGTGTGGCTGTAACTCTAGATGTGGGTACTGGGTACTGGGCATGGGTATGGGGTGTATGTGTGGTGTGTGGCGCGTGGCGCATGGCGCTTGTGGGTGGGAAACAACTCCCCTCCACGCTGCTGCCCCAAGGCGAGTATTTGTCTGTCACCGTCTCCGTTCAATTAAACTCGACGCAATGCGACCCCAGCCGCATGCCATCCGATGCTTACATAACGCGACACTTCTCCTTGGCCCCTCCGCTGGCACTGGCACTGGCGTCCCCGTTCTCCGGTATGGAGCCATTCGTATCCTTGGACTTCTTCTCCTTCTTCTGTTTCTTTTGCTTCTTGGTATCCAGTTGAAGCGACACTGTGCGCGTCTTCTCCATGTTGAGCAGCTCCTGGAACAGCTCGGTCACGTTGTGATTCGTCTTGGCAGACGTCTCCATGAAGGATATGCTCCATGTAGTGGCCTGGGCCTGGCCCTCGATCTGGGAGACCTACGAAAGGGGGAAATTGTATGTTAGAGAGCGTTTAGTTGGGAGCTAGGTTTCTATCAAGCGGGTAGTGGAAAGATAGTATATAGTATGTACATATGTGTGGCTTCGACTTGCTTTTTAGCATGCATTTTAAAGCTAAAGGAATCCAGAAGTTTTTTAATATTTTAAGCCTATTCAAACTATCTAATGACTATGAAAGGTGTTGTCCTAGTTCTGCTTCTGGCTTTAATAAATATTTGCCAGGTTTACGGCAATTTCACTCTTATCCCAAGGTCTAAGTTCCTTCCAAGTTTGGCCACAACTGGTCAACTATCACTTATAGCCGCCACAACAATGATTGATAGTTTCAGTTAGCTTCTAACCTCACGCAATTCGGCGGTCTCATCACACTTGTTGCCCACCAACATGACGGGGATGTTCGGTATGTCAGCTCCCTGCGGAAAACGAGAGGTTAAAGTTCAGTCTTGGATGGAATTTAAGGACACTCCCACCTTCAACTCCTTAATGAGCGCCCAGATGGGTCGCAGCTCCTCCAGACT
The DNA here is from genome assembly GCA_018874455.1 of Drosophila trapezifrons. Taxonomy (NCBI): domain Eukaryota; kingdom Metazoa; phylum Arthropoda; class Insecta; order Diptera; family Drosophilidae; genus Drosophila; species Drosophila trapezifrons. The sequence continues at coordinate 8,762 of JAEIIF010019317.1, read as the reverse complement.
CTGCTTGGAGCATACCGAGTAGACCATTATGAAGGCATGACCCTTTGAGATCGACAACCTCTGCATGGCCGGGAACTGATGCGATCCGGTGGTGTCCGTGATTTGCAGCGTGCAGATGTTCTTATTGCAGCTTATGACCTATGAAATGGGATTAATTGGAGCACCTTTTACACCTGTAGACAACCGCGACACTCACCTGCCTGTAGGTGTCCTCGATGGTCGGTATGTAGCTCTCGCGGAAGGTACCCTTGATGAAGCGCAACACCAGCGAGCTCTTGCCCACGCCGCCGGCACCGAAGACCACCACCCGGTAGTCGTTGCTCTGCTCCGGCGCAGCGCGCGTCACCTGGTTCTTCTGCTCCGTCATCCCGATCCCGGAACGTCGGAACTGGCGGGTCTATTGGATACGAAGTGGAAACAGCTAGTAGAGATAGAGAGAGAGAGCGACAGAGAAACAGCTGGAGCTGGAGCTTGTTGGCTTGCTGTCGGGCGCTGGTGGAATGTTCTACTTGGGCGCCATGCTTTCGTTTATCTGCAACGATTAAGAGCAAAATCAGTTTTTGGCCGCAACGCCCACGCACGCACAGGCATTCCAAGTGGGAGTTGAAGTGGGCGCGGAATTGTGAGGGTGCTACTGCCTCAGGGTCCCCGAAAATAGGGGGAAGGGGGGAGCAATGCGTGTGTCGCTAATTTTAACCATGTGCCGCCAAGGAAGGGTATTGATTTTTACATGGCTGCCAGATAGATCGGCATCGCCATCTCCTCATCATCAGCACTATCACAACGACGCCACTGCGATTATGATTGCGTTCGGCCGTGCGGTATAAATAGCCTGTGCTTTGAAGGCGACACCGACATCGTCCCAAAGGGCTTTCCTGCCCACACACACACTCACACACAGGCACACACACGAGGCGTAACTGCTCACTTCCGCTTGATTGTCCTGGTAGCACCTTTTCCGCATACCGCCCCCGCCCCCCTGTACGATTCTTCCCCCGCTTTTTGTTTTCACAACTTTTGTTTTTCCTCCTTGCACACACACAGACACACGTGCTCACCCACTGGCACACCTCACGCACTTTGCTGTTGATTTTTCCTCGCTTTATTTTGGCTTGGATTTATCGATTTTATCTGCGCTGCACTTCCCACTCGCACACACGCACGCACACGCAGAGAAAGAGAAAGGCAGAAAAGTTGCGTCCCCGCCAAGTTAAATTTCCCTGCAGGATCAGCGGTGCACGGCTGCTCTACTGATATTTACTTGCATTTCGTTGCACTGGAATTCGTTGCAGGACAGGATCTATTGCCCGATGTGACTGAGCTCTCTGCTGCAGGCCGTCCTATCCTCTGCTTCCGATATCGTACCCGGACCCGCCCACCCACCGCCCCCACACACAACGGTATTTCGGCGCGTGCGCTGGCCCCCCAAAGTAACGGAAATTCCGTGCACAAACCACCCAGCAGAGACAGCAACCGCACGAAGAAAGCTTATGCACACGGCTCCAAAGATTATGGGTAAAGCGCCGGCCGGCGTGTGCAAAAGAATTGAACGTAGCAAGAGAATCGAGAATTGCCGGCCGTGTGGAAAAGCAAAGCCGCGTTTCCAAACTCTATAAAACCGGGAGCATCCGCCCGAATGTGCATCAGTTGTGGTCAGCAGCAAAGTGAATCATCATCTAAATAAAAGTAAAAGGCCTACTAAGCCCAAAAGTGTACTTATTGTGAAGTAAACAAGTTCAAAAAACCAAACAAAATCCAAGATGCCTTGCCCATGCGGAAGCGGTAAGTTTAGAAGCTGAAAGCCGCACCAGCAGAACTTTCCAGTAGAGCTCGGAAAACATCGAAGGTTTCGATCGATGTATCGGCCATAAACATCGACGTTTTTTCAGATCTATTTTCTTTTTACAATATCGGATTTCGATGGTTAAATTAGTCCTGAATGCGATTAAAGATTATTTCTTTTATTTTATTTCATACTAAGCCCCAATTATTTCTTATTCCAGGATGCAAATGCACTCAGACCAACAAGGGATCCTGCAACTGCGGAACCGACTGCAAGTGCGGCGGCGCTAAGAAGTCCGCCTGCGGCTGCTCCAAGTGAGCTGGCTGGAGAAGAATGGCTCAGCCGCACATCTCCGAACTGATTATCCTGTATTTTCCCACTCAGACAGCTATATTTTCTTAACAAATGTTTTCTCATTTCCCCTCCACACAATGTCCAATTAAAGACGATTGAAACCTATGCTGTGTCTTTTTGTGTTGCGCAATCACTTGGCTCTGGGTTTCTCGGGGGCTTTCTAGGTTACATTCTGCTTTATTGGATGTACAGACATACGTGCCGTGGAAATCGGATGGTCAAGTGCTTTCCACATGTGTGCAAATGCTCTTTTATGATTAAATTCAGTGGGGCAAATAATGGTAATCTGAGACGACGCTTCTATTGTCTGCGTGTGAGTGAGGGCAGAGACTGGGGCTCGGATTTCAAAGCAAAGCGGTTTGAAGCTTTAACTCGTAGATACAAAATACAGTAGTAGATAGAAATTTAGAGCCATTTTTCTTGGTTTTTAGTGTTAAACTGGCTACGCATTTTTCTAATAACGTCTGAAGAGAGAGAATAACCTTCTTATAACCTAGTACTTCCACAATTCTATAGTATTTTGGAAGTACTAGGTTATAAGAAGATTATTCTCCTTACTGCAGCAGTAAAAAGAATTAAAAGACATATTTTTTATATACTGCATATATAATCATTTGCAATAATTTAGAGTGCAAGTGTCTGAAAGATATTAAATCGTTATCATAAAGTGAATGATTCGTGCCACTTTCCGTCTGCTTTGTGCTCCACATCATCTCAAATCTCTTTATCTTAAAAGCTTTCTAAGTGATCTCTTCAAGTAACAAAAAATTGCGAGAACCTTTACGATATATACTTACATATTATTACCTTGAAATTGTCACCGGAATAATTCAAGAACAAGAACCCCGGGCGGATGTTTGCTGAGGTGCGCGACTTGGGTGACCTGTGGGGTAGGGTTACGAGAGACCCCACAACCTCTCAGACCCCACGACCTCCAAACGAAAGACCAACCCACATTACGAGTTATAAGTAAGATCGCATTTATTTTCGTTAGCTCACGAATGCAGCTTAGATCTAATACTAGGCTAGGTGAACACATTTATGGAGGATTACGGGGAATCATTGGGGTAAGCCTAGTGCGCAGTATGTGTAAATGAAACGTATGTACGTGTGGGGTGTGGGCAAGTCTTCTTTTTGGTTATCAGCGTGGCCAAACAGTAACGGGCGAGAGATATCACGGCAATTTCGAAACGTACAAGGTAGAAAAAATAGTGGGAAACGCGCGCACTCGGCCTACTTGATAACGATGTTCTGGGCCAGTCGCTTCACGAAGTCCACGTTGAGGAAGTTGGCCATCAGCGTGAGCACAGATTTCTTGGGCGGACGGCAGTGCCGGAGACCGGCCTCCTGGCAGCACACGTTCGGGAAGCAGTCCAGTGTGGAGGTGCATGCCTTCGGGTGAAGGTCAAATATGGGCGGGGGAGGAGCAGTACACTCCAGGTACTCGGTAACTGAAAGAGGTGTGGGGTTTGGATACAAGACTCAGATAAAAAATGATGCAAGGGTGGAAGAAGATCATTCATTCAACTTACGATAGTCAAAGGAGCGCTTCACTGGCACAGGCGCCGTTTCCAGCTCCGGCTGCGAGGTGCGACAGTAACGCCTTCGGCCATCCGGACAGCAGACGCGGGGCCAGCAGTCCATGTCCGTGTGGCACTCTTGGACATCCCACCAGAGCTCCGCCAGCGGTCTGCTGGGGCACTTTCGAGGTATCAAACCCAGAATGGCTGGGCGAAGGAATAATTACATCAAAGGGGGTGAACTTAAATCCCCAGTGACAAGCTCAACTCACGTGCATGTGGTGTCTCCTCCAGGGGCTTAGGAACACCCGAGACACAGCTGCTTGCTCCGAAGATGTCGCAGCATAGCTCATCGCGCTGCCACACGGAGCAGTCGCGATCCGTCTTGCAGATCTTGGGAAAGAGCTGAAAGCGCACCTCATTCTCCCGCGGACAGTTGAATCTTAAACGGAGCTCAGCGGCTGCCCGCTTGCCCTTCTCCTTGTCCTTATCCTTGTCATCCGGACTCGGAAAAGTCAAGGTGGGCAAGGCAATCCGAAAAGGTCCGTCCGTGGAGGGCTTCAGCGTGGTTGTGGTTGAGGACCTAGTGGTCGTTGTTCTACCCGTTGTTGTGGCGCTTGTTCCTTGTCCAGGTTTCCTGGTGGTCTTGACCTGCTTGCGCTGGCTGGACTTGTCCTCCTTGGGGCTGAACTTCTTTGGCGGATGGGGCTGTTTGGTAGGCGGACGCACTGCCACCAGACTCTGCTGGCCAAAGCTCCAGAAGTTGGGGCTGAAGAAATTGAAGCCGTTGGCCAGGCTGGGACGCGGAGCTGGGGAATGTGGAAAGTGGGTTAGCTGTGTGCTCAGTGGCCATTAGTGTTTCTGCTCCAAATAACAGACATTACACGTCAAGTAAAGCGCAGTTCCCGCCGCTCATAAAGAGCGTTTGCTTTATTTTGTTTCATTATTCAGTCAGTAGAGAGCTGGCATGAATGGTGGATTAACCAGTTGCCCCATGCTTTCCACCCACTCCACGCGACCCGTTCCCATCGCCATTACGTGCATCTCTGTGGCAACAACAGCTCGGACGCCGGTGAATCACTCTGTGAGATTCCATCCAACTATAGCAGAGAGCATTACCCCCGCCGATTGGCGACACTTCTCCAAAAGATGGTGCTTTAAATTTCCGAGCCATAAAACAGGCTAATGGAGAGCCAAGTTCAGGGTGCCTTCAATTAGACCTGGTTCACCCTAAGCCAGGGTAGATTATGGCTACATGGATTCTAAGCCGCCACAGTAAACGATCGTGATCATGCAAATTACCAAAGGCCTAGGCCCCAATAATTTACGGCCTTGTGTCTGACTTTCTGGCGTGGATTTAGCCAAGGTCTCCTGCTGCTGCAGTCGAAGCCGCAGATTTGAAAGCTCTTCGCTGCTCCAGTTATCGACACTCTAAACCTAACCTATGCACCTATGGACGTTGGCGAACTCCAAACTCCAAACTGCAAACGGGTATATCAGGTTTTCGACAATTTGAATACCCAATTGCGGTCAGAGTAATGGAATTGCGAATCCAAGGCGAATGTATTTATCTATCTAAGTTTGTTGCATACAAATTATTCGAATTATTTTGGTTTATTTTTGCCAATAATAATCTTAGACGTCTGGCAAAAGTCTATAAAGTCATAACAAGTTCCTTAAACTCATAATATACATAGTTAAAACTACATATAAATAGGATTCAAGAGCTCAATTTCATTCATCATTAACTTTGACACGATTCCCCGAAAAGATTTTGAATTGAAATAAAGTCTGTATTAATATAAATTATAATAAAGCGGGGGTTTGAAACCATTCCTAAAAATATGATATACATACATACGTGACCTTTTATCAACCCTGATACCCCTCTCGATATTATCAGTCCTTATATCTTGCTTATCTGTAGGGTTAATAATGGGGTATCCCCGACTTTGATGCCTAGCTTCCACGCATTTTCTCACTGTTCACACTCAGACAACTTCTTTGTCACTGTTGTCGCTGTTTTGGCATTAGCAATATCAATTTTATGGCCGAAACCGAAGCTAGGTCAGTGCCAGAGCCAGCATCTTCGACCAGTTTGCCTGACATTCGAACGTTCACCAAGCAAGATGCATGTGGATAAAGATTAGTTGGACCAAGCTGCACACAGGGGAATTAAGATCTCTAAAGCTCTTTAAATTATATATGCATTTTCTATAATATCAAGAATTATCATGAATGTGTTATTTTGTATCACTTTAAGTCACTATTATTAAAACACTTGGATATGACTTGTCGTATTTATCTTTTAATATCTGTCTTTGCACTCACTTGTCGTTGTGGAAGTTGTTGTTGTACTCGTAGAAGTTGTAGTTGTTGTGGAGGAGGTGGAGGCGATGGGTCTGCGTCGGCGTACGACCTGCGTTCGCTTGCGCTGGTTGGATGCACTCTGCTGGTGCCGCCTGGCCTGATCCGCTTCCACTGTCGCCTGCAGCTCTCGTGCAGCTTCATTGGCTGGCAATGGAGCTGGGAGCGGGAGCTTGTATTGTGCAACTCCGCGGCCAGCAGATGCCTTTGCCGCTGTTGCACAACCGATGGATACGGCAGTTAGAAGCTGCAGCCACAGCAGTCTCATAGCGTCTGGGGATCTCTTTTTGGGGGTCACTGGTCCAATGACCTCACTGCTGGGAGCGACTGCAATCTGTGGCACCTACGGACAGCTAATCAGTCATCATGGCCCGCAGCTAACACGGTGGGAAAATATGCTGGCGGATAGGTGTGCGATTTTTAGAGTTGGGCAAGCGCGACAACGTTGCTTAGACACCGAGCGACCGCTTCAGACTCCCAAGCTAAATTGGCGAAATGTGCAAAACCAAATTTTCGGCAGCGGAGCCGCCGTCAGCTGAGATGGAGCGAATCGCTAGCAGACTCAGAGAGCTAAGCGGGGGCTGACCCGCTCTTTAGCGGCGCAGTGGGGCAGGTCCCAAACTGGTTTTGGCTCTCGGCCTAATGGGCTTTTAGTTGGCTTCCACTGCACTCGCTGTGCAGAGTCTCTCTGTTAGCGGTGGCTTCGAGCAGCGTTGGTGTGGACGCCACTAACCCACTGTCGTAGAAATGAGGAAATGCAGGCCACCGCGCGCAGGAGATTGCTTCCGGCTTTCCAAAAGGACACCATCAATTAAGAATACACGATCTCTTGACAGTTTCGCGTGGGACTCATACCATGTAACAGATCTGACAGTAAGGCCAAAGATAGGTTTCAGCAAAGGAGTTTAGAAATTGGAATGAAAATCACCTCTTTTGTTAATTGTCACTTGTTTTGTTAATTATTTGGCCTAAAGTCTAACTTATTTTTAGTATGGTTTAGTCATATTTCGTTGAAGATTATTTCCAAATGAAGGTTTTTATTTACCAACCACAAATTAAGAAAATCTAGTGCTAACATCATTAACGGCCCACACCCAGATTCCAAGCTATTTGCCAACCCGCCTATTAATGTTTATTTTCTATTAAAAGTGAATACCGGCTTTGCATTAAAGAACCTGTTAATATCACAGCTAATAGAGAAACCCCTAGAAAACGTTTGGGTAATATATAAATGCTGATATGAGTTGTAAGCTATTTTGCTAGACACAGATTTTGGAAAATCTATATTTAGTTGCAACGTTAAAACCACCGCTCTTGTATGCATAGCTTCCGTCCAAAAACCGCCAAAAAGCGAACACTTAAGATTTGCATCTGGGATCAGACATTGTCAGCAGCGAAGAGAGTTCAAGTTTTGGGGATGATCCACTCCCTCTCTAGCTTGCGTAACCGGTTGTTTTGGTTTTGCTTGTCGCTTAATGTGCATTTAGATGACACTGACTGACTGATCACTTTTGAGTTCATATAAACACAAGTACAAGTATAAGGAAATGCACAATCTTTCCGTCAGTCACAAATTACAACACTCTTTTGACTACGTGGTTTCTTGTTATGGATTTAATTAGATGGAGATTTAAACAGACTAGTATTTTAACAAAGATCCTTCGTGGAAGGCGGCAATCTGTTAGAATCCTGCGTGCTCTGGCATTGTCGTGCGGGCCCTTCGTGTTACTTGCTTAGGAGATTACTATGGAATCGATGCCAGATGTTGTGGTGCACACGTTTTAGCTTTGTCGTCGCTTAAATCTCCAAATGATTAGACGTTGTTGCTGCTGCTGCTGTTGCCGGCATATTAATATACAGAGTCCCCATCATATGCGACGACTGCGTGTATTAATATGCCGAATGTTGTTTTGCGACACGCTCGAGGCGTGCCTGATAGCGAAGAGGACGTCTAGTCCAGCTGCAAGAAGAGAATACGATTAGTTGCGGGTCACCGTGGACTACATCCTTCCAGGAACTCACCTTCTTGAAGCCAATGTCGTTGGCGTACTCCCTGAAGCACTGACGGCAAATGTTCAGGCCGTACTTGCGGATCAGACCGTGGCGGTTAGAGCAGGCACGGCTGGAAAGTATGAACGGGTATAGTATTAGAACGGTTCTGCACAAAAATCGGGCGTCTCCACAGGCTTGGCACAACAACAACTCTACAACAAAGCGTTGTCGCCGCACTCGGCTGCTCCGCTGCCATGGGCGAGCGTCGCGACGCCTCGTGCGGCTTTTACTTTGGCCACCCTCAATTATGGAAACTGTTCAAGATGTTTAAACACGTATTTCCGTACTCAACCGGGGGCAAAAGAACAGAAGAGCATTCAGCAACGAGTGCAAACAGTGTAAATAGGCAGGCGCCATGCGTGCAAAACGGGGCTAGGCGTGATTAACCTCACTTTCTACAGGCATGCCAAAGTGAGCAAAATACGGGTATACGGGGCAAGCATTTAAACAAATTGTACACCGAAAGGCGCGCCAAGCTACGGGCCACACGAATCTTACCAGCATCGGGAGCCTTGGCCGTATTTGCGGGGATGCGAGTACCAGAGAGTAGCGAAACCCATGTTGGCGTTTTCACGAAAAATTCGAAAAGAAAGAGAAGAGGATGTAGCAGTGTTGCCACATACGAATTTTGCTTTCCCCCTAAAAAATCTCAAAGAGTCGAGATTTCTCCCTAAAAAATCCAGTTT
>JAEIIF010019267.1:0-16235 GCA_018874455.1 Drosophila trapezifrons | reverse complement strand
GGTATTAAAGTAAGAAATTCGGTCTTCGATTTTTTCGGTCATTTTTTTCTGGGTGTATACAAAATAAGTTTAAAGAACCCACTGACTAGGTTATAAAACCATTAAATCTTCTTTCAAAGACAGCTTACTTTCTAAGCATTCTCGCACCACCCGAGGTAGAAAGATATTTGACCCATAACTTCCAGCTGCTGCTCCAGATGATGATTGCAGCGACGACGCTGCTTCTGTTCCCGTGATGAGGTGGTTGAAAGTGGGAATGATGATGTTGCTGCTCCTGGTCCCAGGAGTATGTTTGGCATTCACTTTATTGCTTCCACTTCACTTTACCCGCAGCATGGCCGCTTGACAACATTTTTTCAGCTATCCTATTCGCTGGCAGAGGGGAAAAAAAAGACCAAATCCAGGCTCTTGGCACTGCAAATATTTTATAGTTTTTTGTAGCTCGCTTGTGATGGAAGTTATGCGTGGCCTAAGCGCCCTCGGCTGGCTGTGCTGCAGCAACCTGCAACCGTTGACAAATGCATCCCCAGTGGGTGGAGAACTGGGTGGCTTCAGCGAATGCGGTTGCGGCGGTTGTGACACGGTTGCAGCTTCGCCCCGGTGACTTTTTTTTTTTTTTTTGGGTCACAGATTGCAATATTTTTGTGTTTATTTCCAACTCCATTTGGCAGAGCAGAAGCATTTAAATGGGGGAAGGGTTGCCAACTTGCTTGATTCCTAGTCAAGTCTTATGAATTTCTGTATGTATTTAACTAACAAAATATATATATTGGCAAGCTGATTGAGTATATTATTATGCAAATAAATAATATATAATTCTAAAAAAGTATTTTTTCGAAATAGCTCTATGTTGACAACTCTGGTAGGGACAGGGAAAGGGTGGCGAAAAGCCATTGGCTGATGGTCAATTTGCTTACAGCTGATGTGAGATTTCCGCAGCTGTGATTTATGCCCCTTCGAGTGCGACTTTTCCCTGCTGCCCCCATTAATTTGTACTAACAAAATGCTTCAAAACAAATTAAAATTCGTGCGTGTTTTCCATATTTTAGGGCAACACGACGGGGCGGCGGCGGGAAAAGTTGAAAAATAATTTTGTTCGCACTTTTCCAAGATTTATTTCACTTGTCATTAGCCGCGGCGGGTGGGGGGAGGGGAAGGAGATGGCCAAAGTGGAAGATCTCTTTGCCCGCTCGGTTAACCATGAAAATTGATTGCGACCAGCAGCTGTGGATGCTCTTCCTCGTTTTCCTCGTTCTTCGTATGCTTTTTCTAGTGCTTCATCCATTTTCCATTTTCATGTTTTGCCGGAAGCATTATGTGTATTAATTTTCCTTTCGCGTTCAATAACGTTTTGCGTACATGCAGCTTAATATATCAAACGGGGAAAAATACAAGAAAATATAAAAAAAGACAAAGTCTTTTCCTTTCAGTTACAGCAACAATGGTGCATTGATGTATGACACTCGGCTGCTTAAATTAGTTCATTGTTGTCCAAAAGCTGTCAACTGTCAGCGCCACCCGAACCTCCTGCCTCTTCCCGCCCCAGTTTTCCCCCGAAAAACACGCACTATGCTATGAAAAATACCTAAAAATAGCCCAGAGAATATTTGAAAAGCCAAAAGTTCCGAAGAAACACTTTAATACCCATTGAGGATTTAATCTCACCGAAAGACGCAGAGCACAAGTGTCAAGGTCTGTGGTTACATAAGTTAATATGTTAGTATAAATTTTACGAAATCCTGAAACTAAGCTCCTGTTGGCATTTTCATAAAATCACAGCTCTTTAAAGATACAAATGTCAAGGTTACTAAGCAATTTCCTGAATATTAACTGTGCGGGTTTCCATTTAAATCCATTTTCATTGCTTAAACAACTAGAACAGCTTAAATTCGGCAACCCTAAGCCATTTAAAATTTAATTCCCTTATTAATTAAGACCAAGGGGAAGGAGTAAAGGCTCTGGGTAAAGGTAGGCAACAAAGTTTCTCCTAAATTGAGAGACTAATCCCATTTATTTATGTAAGCCATTAAGAAGATTACAAAATTGTGCACATACACAACTACATCGTAGACACCATGAATGATTTAAGCCAAAGGTGTTTGAAGAATTTATATTAAATGTAATGTACATTAAATAGCTGATAAATGAAAGCAAAACAGAGTGTGACACATAATTTTCCAATCTACTTCCCGGTTTGAGAAAGCGTTAATCGCACTCATTTTGATGATTGAAAAGATTGGCCTAATGTATGAAATTGCTTCCGCATAACGCTTGCATTACGTGACCGCTCGAAAAATGTTAATAATTAAAGGCGTGCATCTTGGGAGGCAAACCAATTGAAGTCAATCGAAACAAACAGTGGCCACTGTGAGCAGAAAATGAAAGCAAAGTGAGGCGGACAAGAGAAATGAGAAAAAATGAATTTGTCAAATGGTATCGAAGTCGGAAATACCCATGATTTGGTTCAGGAAATTTATAAAATTATGAATTGTATATGTCATGCATTACAACAACTAGGTATAATTTAATAATTATATTTTTAATATCAATGCTCTCCTTAAAATCCTTTTAAAAAGTTGAACAAATTTCCAAAGCTCACAAGGCGTAATCTAAGCATCGCTTAGGATGCCTTAAAATTCCCAACTGACAAAAAATGGCGCTGAGTGTTAAGGTTGGCCAACAAACGGATACTGATAATGAACATTAGCTATGTCTACATACCGCCTATATTTCGGAGATACAAGAGTACATACAAAACAGAGCATAACAAAATAAGGAAAAGGGGAGCTGTGTAAGCTATTTGAATTTAATTTTCTATAGGGGCCTGTGCTTCAACATGAATCAAATTGTGGCACATATAAATTTACTTCCTCGAAGCAAAGCTATCCAATTAAAGTTGAAAATTAATGGTAAATAAATGTGTTTTGAGCTCAGCCGGGGTCTCATCATGTTTTCTTGTTTCTGAATGCACTTTCAAGTGCATGAACTTACAGCCACTCGAGTGAGGAGGGTAAGCACTGACACAATTCGAGGGATGACATTACGAGGCGGGGGCTTCCCCGCTCACTCGAAATGAAACATGATAAATGACATTCACAGAAGCATACATATTTTTCAAGTCCGCCGCCGACGGCAAATTAATTTAAATGCGCTCAACAAATTGATTTTCGAGGCACCGAAATCGACTAAATTTGGTAACGATTTCTAGTAGCTCGGGCGTCATTAACAGCCTTCGGAAATCACATTCCCAAATCGAATGGAATCCGCTTAGTGAAGACAGCAGCCCACACTTGCCGAAGAAAAAGTCTCAGACCCTCCATTTAGTCGGTCCGTCTGTGAGCTTTTGGCTTGATTTGATTTCGTTCGGTTCGTTTGATTGAAAGTCTGTCTGTCAGTCAAATCGATTGGAAAGAAAATCACAAAATCAGCCACAGAGAAAAAAAGAGCCGACAAATATTTAATTGTTGGCCAAAGAAGTCATAAAAATCATACCACTACCTCGGAGAGGAAACGAAAAATTCAAAATTCGTTATAAATCTCTGGCAAATAGCAAATATAAATAACTTATGAATATGCATGAGCTGCCCGGCCATATTTGGCCCATAAAAAACACAGTCCCAGCGACTGGCTTACCTTGGATTTATCGTGGAGCAGGAAAAAACGGGAATCGAAATAGGTTTCGGTTTCGGTTTCTGTTTTAGTTTTAATTGTCTCACATTAATCCAAACTTTTACTTTATTCATTCATCAATTTCAAATTTGTTAAGGCTACTTTATTATGGAGATAAGTTTTAGGGAAAGTTGTGAATTTTGTTAGGTCAAGGTCGGCTGAAAATGGACCGGAAAACTCATTTTGATCAAGGCGAAATATGAGGAATAATTTAACGAAAAGAAAAATATGCATTAAACTCTATAGACTTCAAAAAACCTGAATGCAATCTTTGATATAATTACTCTGCAGCCCAGATATATCACCTATATTCGCCAACTCATTTCCCATTCATCCACACGCTAGCATTTTAAGTTGATCGACATTCCAGTATAACTCGCTTTCAGTTTTGATGAATGTAGATCGCTTACCTGAAACAATATAAAGAGAATTGATCTAATAAGTAAAGTGGTCATTAAAATGGCATCAACGATATGCAAATAAACTTTTCAAAATAAATTGAATAAAAGAAACCAAACAAAATCAAGATCTCATCAAATCATATCAAGCAGCGCTGTGATTGCAGTATTATTATAAAATTTAACCTCAATAAATACGCTTCTCTATATCATCAACATCTGTCCTTGTTGAGCGAATTTCTTGACTTCAGTATTTGAGATTTTTAGTGAACAACAAACTCATCAGATGTCTGATCTGCGCGTTTAGATTAGAAATTAAAGTTGCCTTTGTTTTCGTGCATTTAAATGTCAAAACTAGATGGGCCAACATATCACCAGCATCGCCATCAAATGACACATTATGATGGTTTAGCAAACATCAAAATCCAAACTTAATGAATGGAAAAATTAGTCGGGAAAAAATATAGTTAGCTGACCAAACCTCACGACTCTAATTGCACATCAATATTACATTAATTTTCCTCTGTGGTATTTTCAATTAAACCGTCAACTACTAGGGCACCTCATTTATTACAAATTTAATGCTAATTTTGGCCATTTATATATAAAATGGCCTTTACATAGGCCTGCCAGCGTGTGTGTGCGCGCATATGTGCTAAACGAGTTCGCAAATTTGCTCACATAACTCAGTGTCAATATTAATGGGCGGTCCAAGCATGCGGTTCGCCCACGTTCGTTCACACACTGTAATAATAAAAATAATAAATAAGGTATCTAGTGCTAGTTGTGGGCGTGGCCACACAGAAGAATGCCAGAAGAACGTTCTTAAGCCACTCACAATCAATTAAAGATACATTAAAGATACATATTTATATCCAGAAAACTGGGTTACGAAGCTGACGAACCGCTTTTGGTATTGTGTGGCTTGTTCTTTTTAATTTATTGAGAAGATAAATGAGAAAAACATTCTTTTAGAGAAACTGATAGAGGATTTGATACTCTACTGTGTTTAAATAATAACCATAACATATAAAAAGCTTTAAATAAATAACTACAGATAGGGATACGAAGATGAAAGCTACATAAAATATTTTATATCCCTTTAAATCTATTAGATACTTTAATGAGATTTATAAATTAGTTTTTAATAAGATATTTTGATTAAATTACCAAAACCTAATCAACATTGATGAGTAGAGGTCATTAAAGTTCCTTAAATCGGTTGATTAAGTCAAAACTTCTAAAGCTTGATTTAAAGGAATCTAACGCATATATTTGATGGCCGCGATATGCATATTTATCTGTATATAAGTATGTAGCGGAATTATGTTTCTGGTCTTACCCACAACAAGTTGATAAACTTTTCGCATGGGCCATAAAATCTTTAGTGATCAGGTATATAAATAATGCATAAACGAGACTAGACACAGTCGCTAATTTCAGTTTTTTTGTGACGCAGAAAACAGCGCGAACGAAAAAAAAAAAACTAGAAGCAAATACAACAAACAAAGCTGAATAAATTAAGCAATTTAGTTCGTAGCTCAGATTTCAATGTTGTTTAATTGAAATAACAAAATATTAATGACACTTAATCGAGAGCGGATTAACATTTAGAGCCCTGACACTTATCGGAAATAAAAACAAAAAAAGAAAAACACACACAATTCAATCAAATTATTCATATTTCAATTGTTCTTTCGTTCGCGACCCACAATTGAAAAAGCAATTGCTTTATAATTGCATTTGTATTGTTGGAGCACCTTCCCCTCTCCCATCGGTGGAAATAAATGCAATAAAACGGATTTTCCCTACCGACCACATTTCAATTAAACTATCAAACTCAATCAGCCGAATCAAAGTAGATTAAGTTTGCATTTTGCAGTTGAGACTGAATGGAGTTTGACAGCATTGGAAAAATATTGTCATTGTTTGTTTTAAAGCAGCTTTATTATTCATACAGAAAAGAAATTGAAATGTATTAATTTCTGTGATATTACTAAGCCAACTTTATTTTATTTCAAAATTGTCCAAACCATTAATAAAAAATTTGTTACTTCTTTTAAAAATAAATACAATGAAATCAACCAAATCAGTTCATTATTTACAACCAAATTAATTGATAACCAACTGAATTTTGGTTCCCAAATCAAAACCTCTTCACTTCTCTTATCTGCAGTAGTAGCCTACGCATCATTTTACATTGCGGCCATAAATAGTTATAAAACTTATCTCGTAATGCCGCTGTTTTTACTACCCAAACTCGCAGACGAGTGTTTGCATTATGGACTGGCCGGTCCATAAAAGATAAGCCCACCCAAAACTCGGACAGTTGATTGACAAATAAAACTTCAGAAAACAATCTACACTCGGAGGTGTCAGTGATGATGGGCTTTAAATATTGAGTGCGTAAATAATAAATATTAATCATAAGAGCGAGCGCCCGCACTGGCTCATTGACTTTAATAATTGAATTGACTTCGAATCCGGAATGGGTAAAGTGAGACCCGGACCTTGCACGCAACTTTATTTTTTGTCGGCCCAAAGCTGTCAAAAGTGCTGTCTCGGATACCATATAATTTTCAAATTTATAGTTACCTCTTACCCAGGCACATACTCGTAGTTTTTGGCTAAATGGTTTGGTAATGTTCTAATTACGTGGGCGCGTGTCTGTTTTATCATGCCGCCGAAATCATTTGCTATTATTTATGGTGGGGGCCCCCAGGTTAAGCTCGATGTCGCTGTTGGTAGAGTTATTGTTTGGGCATGACAATGGTACATGTTCAAATCGGGAATCGGCAGTTGGAACATGCTCTCTATTTGATTACCAGGTAGGTAGGTCGTGTGGGGCCTTCGAAATTGCTGACGAATATAGAGAAATTCGCTTACTTTGTATGATAAATTGAATGGCTAATGGTTAGCGATTTTAAACATTAAACATTATTGTTTAATAAATAGTTTTCTACTCTGAGTTTCAGTGAATTGTTTAAGTTTAATTTCTGATGGAAAATATTTAAGGAACATATTTAAATTTCATTTGTTGCTTATATATGACTCACTATATAGCATAATTCATTCCATATAAAGAATATTAGTCAGAGACAGCATCTAAAATTTAATAAAAATATGCTTCCCCTTGTTACAATATTCTTTTTGAAATATATGCCCGTAAATAGTATATTCTTTAGTAGATAACATAGCTAAGTCGCCCCACCCACACCCACAGCTCACAGTGTTTCATTGAATTGTGTGCCATTCATTCAACCCACTTCCATTTCATTTGTATCTGACAGATACATTATTTGCCCCGTGCAGCGCAAAAGCTCTCACGTGGCAAAATCCGCCGTCAAACGAAATGCGAAGCTCATATGTCTCTGGAAAAACAGAGGGGGAGAAAAGGCACAAGACTCTGGCAAATGCTCAAAAGACAATGGCGTGCCTGTCACATATCATAAAATAGTCAGGCCAAAAACAACGTAAATATTTCCATATAAATCGCATGGGCGGAAAAACTGGGCGAGAAAACAAAAGTGAAATTTAATACGCTCTGCCATAGTTTGCTTACACGCCACAGTAGTAGCAGTAGCGGCAACTTTCCAGTTGAATTACGAGACGAAAAGTGCAACATCTGCTGGCAGCCTAAGTATCAAGTGTTAAGTTCCCTTTTGCCATCCATCAAATGCGCGTAGAATGGAGCCGAATTACAGGTTTCCATGATAAATGTGCAAACAAATTGAATGCAGGCTGGAGAAGATTTTCCGCTCAATTGCCGCGCCAGCCAAATGCCAAAGTGCCAAGCCAGGCCGAGCCGAGCCTTGATTGCAGCATTCATGCATAGTCTTTGGCGGCTGCCAATCTATCCGCTCAGCAGCAAAAAATAACCATATAAACGAATACTTCAAACTGTCAACGCAAAAAAACGTGTCGAGTGCCATGGGAAATGAATGAATACATAAATAAATAAATACAGTTTAGTGTGTCCAAGCAGAAAGACCATAATTGCTTACGAAAATATTTTCGCATCCTCAACAAATATTTTTCTTAGTACCGTCCCTTTTTCCCCATGGCCCATGGCCATCAGCGGATCAAATTACGCGAGCGGCCAAATTAGCATAACAAAGCTAACAGAAGTTGATTTATTAATTGGCTCCAAAGTCGCACACTTCTTGGCAAACTTAAATTCAAATTAAAAGATACATAAAACTCAACAAAAGTAGAACAAAATGCGAGACAAACAATGATATCAATCAAGCTGAAATAAATACATAAAAAAAAGTTAAAACGCCAAAACTAAACATTAAAAAATGCTGAAGGCAACTCAAAAAGCCAGTTTACTCACAATAACAAGAAGTTGGCAAATAAAACCTACAAGAAATGCCGACAAAAAGGTTTTACAAGTCGAAAAAAAAAACCCAAACATAACTTGTAAATAAGAAAATATCAAATTGTATATTTCACTAATTGATTGCTGAATTTTTGTTCGAATTCGGGCTAAGGGGAAGGAAACAACTGGAAAACCAATTAGTTGGCTTTATAGGGTCAAGGGTTAACATCAACCGAACACACACACAACACGGCAAGGCGGGAACTGTAGCAATTGAAATGTGTTTTGTAAACTCTGTGGCCAATCATCAGGTGAAGTTAAATAAAAAGTAGGTCAAATGAACATATTTTTTGCATTGTTGTACATAAAATGGTACAAGAAATTAATTTAAAGCTTGTGTAAATGCATAAAAACCACGTTAACAAGTTATCCAGTTTTAATTAAACCACATTGATTGCCACATTTCTAAAGAATTTATAATTAAATAAATAGGCATACAGAATACGTGCAATTCTTTAATTATTCTGCATTAAAAATGGCCATATTCACATCCTTTCTCTTCATATAAAGCTGCTTTTAAATCTATTAATATAAATGGCTCAATTAAACCATTTATTAAAATTGAAAAAATGCTTAAACAATGAAATAAATTAATATAAAGTGGCATGGATTATCTCTAAAAAAATTAGGTTGATTAAAATTTGCTTTTATGCCTCATATAACTTTAATTTTCCTAACCTAATATTCATAAAGCTTATTTAACTTCAATTTACAGGAATAATCCACATATATTCGCTTAAAAAAATAAATAAAATGTAATTTGCATAAACAAATGTCAACCGAGACGTTCGTCAAACAAAATAAATGCCAAATTAAATCATATAAAACAAACCAACATGATGATGGGGCCAACAAATACCCAAGTCATGTAAATATATATGTGTACGTATATGCTATACGCCAGAGAGTCTGCAGTGTGGGGGGTGGCCCCCAGTAACCAGATAAAGCCGCCAAACTGAACAAAGTGTTGTCAAAAACGACAACAGACGGAAGAAGAACAACAGCGAAATCCCCATAGAAGATAGGTGGATGTGTCAGGATGACGTAGCCCCCTTAAAGCCGCCCCCTTAAACTCCGCCTATTACGTGCCGACAGGGCAATAAATATTTATACATATATATGTATTTATATATACTTACGTATCTGTATATATATGAGGGTTTTTCAAAAGCCGTAAGGCATTGAAATTTAAATGCACAACGCATGGCTGCCAAAAGGGAAACGGAAGGCAGGCAGAGCAGAGCCAGGGTGATGTGGGTGAAAAACACATGCGAAATGAGTTGAACACACGCAGGAAACGTAAGTCACCCCGCTGCACCCCTTTTATTTATGCCCGTACACCCCCCTCGCCACAGCGGAAGTAAGGTAAGGAAGGTAAGTCAACGCTGCGTATTAGCAATGTAATTTAACCCAAGGGCACCCATTTTTCTCCAGATATAAATGTTTCTCTCCTCCAAATGGCAAATGCAAATTGCGTACATTTTGTAAAATTTATGCCAACATTTGTGTTTATTTTTAATTTTATAACCGAATCGATCAAGTGGAATGAATGGACGGGAAAAAGGGCCCCAAATGGGATTGCCTCCCTCCTGATGTGCCGCAATATTGCCCCACACGAATTATGTATATTTCTGTGGTCCTGATCTCCCGTCGTTCCCTTCGATAAGCTGCCTTGGGACCCAGATACACACCCACATAAGTTTTAATTATAAGTCTGCCTGCCAGGATGCATAAGAAATGCTTTTGGAGCAACAACAACGACACAGAAACAAAGGAAAACCAAGGCACAGAGAGATACAGGCAGCTGAAGTCCTGGCTGGCTCAGGTAGCACTTGGCAAATCCCTCTAAGCACACCTTAAGTACTACATAATACTCGATACATATAAGCACAAACGTAAATAAACACCAAAAGAAAATGTTGCAAATATTTTCTAAACTTCATAATATTAAGCTTTAAGTTCTGTGAATTAATTGAAAGCACAAATGAATATGTTTTCATATTTTATTTATAAACAGACACCTACGCCCCAAAACACAATAATGCACTTTGTAAAATCTAAAGATACTTTTTCTTCGCGTGCACACATATATATTTGCTAAGCTTTGCGGGAGATTTCACGTCTTTCTTTTTTTTCAAGAATTTCCCCAAAGATTTGGCCTGAAGACCAAAGAGAAACAGTTGACGTCAGAGGGGCGGTCAGACAAAAGCCTTCACGGCATTCGGCGGCTTAGGCGAAAAGTTTTTATGCCGCCTCCATAAAAGACGAATAAGCAATCCTGGGAATCAAAAATCTGAAAACTAAGTATAGCAGGAGCCAAAAGACGGCATCAACAAAAACCAAAAGCATATATACAGCCACGTTTGGAAACTTAAACTAAAACAGTAACTGACAAACAACTGGAATTCCATTTTACGACTTGTTATGATGCCTAAATATGGCCAACAAAAACCAACAACCACAGGAGCAGCGCCAACAACTGCTACGAAATTGCGTCGCCAATATGTCTGGACACTCTCTCAGGGATGTGTCTCATCCGAGTGGACTGAAATTTATTTGCTTTTGCCATAGCTCCTGCCCGAAATCGCTGGAGTTGTTGTCATCAGGCCTGAGCCCCTTGAAGCAGGCAAAGAAAAGAAAAACCTTTTGCAGGGGAAAGTAAGTTTATCGAAAGTACCGAAGGAGGGATACCCTTTTTTATTCTAAGTGAAGAAAAATACCAGGAATTATATTAAATTTATGTAAAAACGGTATAGATAAAAGTAGACTTGTCCTGGCCTCTAAATAGCCAAAACTATATATTTTGATATTCGATATACAGATTTTTCCCAAGATTACCTATTTAAATATCCGAAAATAATACTTAAAATTTAAAATGCTAATGAAATCAAACGATTAAACAATATATTGTTGCTTAAGGACTTATTTTCCTCACGACAAACCCTATATGATTTGAGAGCGACCTCAACCAAAAAGGACTTTGCGGAAATTTTCCAGCTCGTGAAAAAAAGAAAGAAAATCCCCCGAAAATCAACCCCCTTGTGACGATACCGATGAGGACTACGACGCCACACGCAATCCCCAAACAGGGAGCTCCCATTCCATTCCCCAATCCCGAACCCAATCCTGAGCCACCATCCCCGCCACCCGATGCGACCATCCTTGTGCTGATTACCTTGGCGTTCGATGGCGACGCCGTAACAGTTGCCGCTTGGTATTTTGGTATTTTACGAGATTTACGGCGGCGGCGGTGCTGCCGCCTAAATGTATGCTAGCTAATTTTTATTCAAATATATTTGGATGAGCCCTGTAGTATGTGTATGTGTGTGTGTGAGTGTGTATAAATTCCGGCCCGTTCCTCCTCTTTTGGGAATATTTCGTGTGCGCAATAAAAATTAATGGGCTCGTCTGGTTCTTCTTTTTTTGCCTCTTTGCTTCGTTTTCGGCTCCTTCTCTGCAGTTGACGTTGATTTTAGTTTCATTCCCTTGACTCCCTGACTTTGAATGGACTTTTATGGCCGGCTCCTTGCGGTTTAAGTGCAGATAGATAGATATAGATATATATACACATAGTAACCGAGTTCCGATGAATGTTAAACGTTAATTGCTCTGGTTATGGCTTATCCCAGGAGGCTCGATGGAAATCACAGGACATGCAAACAGCCCAGCGGAATCTCGGCTCTTTTGGTATTCCGTGTCCGGTAAATCAATCAATGCACTTGGGGCTTTGGCAACAACTTCACAAACGCCTTTTTGTGTGCCTGGGCCCGGGCCGACCAACCGACAAACAAATGGTTAACAAAGCCCTCGGGCCAGGTCTCTTCCTCTGGCCAAAAACCCCAAAAAATAGTTGAACCCTTTTCTGTTCTCTTTTTATGGCGATATGAGCGAGGGCGAACAGGTGTGCAGGACAGCATTTCGACCTGGTTATTATTGAATATTATCCGGTTACTGCTACAGGTTCCTCGCACGTGTCCTGGTTTTATGTGTCGGGGCCGTAAGACACATCGCCGTCATAAACTGCGGTTTGAGTTTAACTTCATATTTAGATTGCACTTGCCCCTCGAGGCACGATAAGTCTTAAGTTTGCTTATCTTATGGATTGGGTATTCCAGGCAAGTTTTATGGCATTATAGGGATTTTAAACAAGAATGCGACATTATTGTTTACAAGGACAATATCAATGCACAAATATGTTTGTCTTAAATTAAATATGAAATGGTACAAATTAATTTTGAACGTGTCTTAACTGATTTTAGGACTATACAAATAGACTAAGGAATAAATTAAAATCAAGAAAATGATAATAAGTCAAAGACTTACTGTGAGATAAATTTAAATCCTCTATCAGTAATTTAAGGACACTTTAACTTTACCATATATATTATTTCAAATAATATTCATTAACTATGATTAAATTGAAACCCTCCCAGGAAGTAAACAGTTTAAAATTTAAATAAAAACTGATACGAAGGAGGTCTTTTTATCGGTCAACATTTTAAATTAAAGTAATAAACTGTACAGCCGTAAAGCGTAGTGCCGTAATGCCGTAATGCTTCCGAAATAGAGTATGTCATAGTTGGATGATAAAATTTGTGCTTCTCTCGCTATTTATTTGACATATAAAACGCTTCCATTGCCGCTTTCTAAGCCGAGTGCACACGGCAAACATTTTATGGCTTGTTTATTGTTCAGTCAGAGGCCTTGGAGTGAGGCGGAAAAGGGGGTCGGAGGTCGCAGGACAGGAGGATCAGGCGACTTTAGTCTTTATACGCATTTTCTATGTTGAGCCAACATCCCGGTAGTTATTTGTGGGCTTTTTTATGCTTTTGTTGATTCTTTATATATTTTTTTTATGTCAATGGAATTTGTTTATTGTTTACTTTTGCCCCGCAGTCAAGCCCACACATGGCTATTTTTTTTTTTGTTTTTACTCGTTTCCATGCAACAGCAGTCGGGCCCAAGTCCTTGGAATTGCAATCCTTTAAGTCAGGCGTCAGAAAATCAAGCGAGGAACACGCGAGTAGGGAAAAAGTTTTGACTAGCAACTGCAACGCAGATATGCGGAGCTCAAAACTCATTAAAAAGAACTTAGACAAGGTCTAAGTGGAAAATAAAAACAAAAAAAAACATTCCCAACTCTCTCCTTGCAACAATAGGAAATTGTTGCCAGCCACCATCTGAGGGCCGCGTAGGCGTTCTTCAGTCGGTGGCCCGAAGTGGCCCCAAGTCATCTAAACTGCGCCAAAGCCACTCGAAAGGCCCCGGCTGTGAGCCCCTCAAGAGCTGCTGAGTTTGCGGCTTACAAGTCCCACTGTAGTGGCCCCAAAAGATGCTGCCCAGATATGATTTTAAAACTCCGGCGTGGGAAACAATTTTTCAGCTAACTGAGCCACGCTAAGCGATCTAAAAACCAATTTAAATGTTAAAGGTAACAACTAAATTGAGCCAGTGGCTAAGCAAATACCTTACTTATATTTGTCCACGGTGCTAAATAATCATTAGCATTCGATTTTTTTAAAAAGAAGTGTGTTTTTACTTTAATTAATGACACTTTTACTTATTATGTCCTTTCGAGTTTTATAAATAAATCATTAGGTCGTCAAAAAAGCAATATATTTGAGTTTAAAAGCTATCTTCCACCTTAAATAAAATAAAAACAAAAATACCTATGTATATTTCCACTTATCCCCACCCCAAACTTTCATCTTTATTCTGACAGCAACTTAACAAAGATTTTCTTTTAGTTTTTTAAAGCGTTTCTCATTACATGAATGGCCAAGAACTAAAAGTTTACAAGATTTCAAGTTGCTTCCCTCAACCAAAGGCGAAAAACTTGTCGCCGGTCAGGCAGATGTTGCAAGTATATGGAAAACAATAAACTTCCTTGCTAATAAGAAAACTTGGGGCACCCTTCGGACAAGCTTCAGAATAAAGGCAGCCCGCGGCGCAATTGTTTCAACAAATTCGGAGAAATTTTAGAAAGTGTACGGGAATATAATATTGATGCTTGGAAACTTTGTGTAAGTATTTTGTGGCTGTGGCAAGGGAAATGAGTTCGAAACAGCAAACTGACCTCTGTTAAAAGCGTCAACGCCCGCCCACACAATACCACTCATTAGGGCTCTACTTTATTTGACTATGGCTATCCCATAAATATGTATGTTTTCGTTTCTCTTCTGTCTTCGACACTGTTTTATTTTTCCGTCTGTAGTTTCGGCTGCAATTACGCAGCTGGCAAATATTTACGCAGACAGCAGCAAAAACTGTTGACAGCTGATGGTCGCAGACGCCTCAAAATAAAAAATAATAATAACTGGAAAAAATATCAGACATCTGACAAACTGTTTGAGGTGTTAACCTGCCTTGGCGACCCATCACGCTACTCTCTGGCGATCATTAATGGCTGATAAAAAACCAAGATACCCCAGTCCCCAGCAGCCAGTCATATATCATTAAAAACGACGAAAAAAGAAATGAGAAAACCCACTTTTTTGATATTTATGTTTGAGTTTGACAAAGTTAAATGTTGGGCATAAAGTTGGTCATAACTCATTTGGAGAGGGTCAAGTAATGTAATGCAATAAATGGACGACAGTTCGAAAAATATATGAGGATATTAGAAATCGTTATGAGAGTGAAAGGCTTCGCAAACGAAAGGCACTTGGGTACTTTTACTTTGGAATTAATTTAAGGTACTTTAAGATGCAAGAAATAATATATTAATTATAAATATTATATTAGGCTTAGTAACCCAAAACCTAGATATATGCACTATTGCTTGGATAACACTTTGATAAATAAATAGTGTATTCAGTTAAAAGTATTCCAGCAGTAATTAAAATAATTTAAAGTATGACTTAACACTCGTTTAATTGAATTTGTATCCACTCAGGTACCACACTTTTGTATGCTTAATGTGACCTTAATCGATAGTTTGCATTCGGTTTTGATTTATTTCAGTCATACCTGTAAAGAAAGAGAAAGAAACGGGAATTAATTAAAGGTTTTCAAAGAAGGAAGAGTGCTTGCGAGGGACTACCACGCACTTTGCTAATTAACTAACTAAAACCTGCAGCTATCCTTACACAAGCCAGAGCCCGCAGTCCAAGCCAAAATCCGAAATAAACCTCTTTTGACTCTTTCTGCCCGTGGTGTGCCCATTACGTCAAGCTGCCAAAATGCCAAAACTGTACATTTAGGAGAGTTTTGCAACATTCTTGGCCGCCAATCCAAATGATATGCAAATGAAAATTGACCAATTGACCAGATGCCAGATGTTGTAGCTGCCATTGCTGGGTCGGCTCACCGCATTTCCATTTGGCTTGGTCCGGCATCAAAGATGCAAATGCAGATGTAGATGCAAAACTACAAATGCAGTGGTTGCCACTTTGTCCTGGCCCTCTTTGGACAGGATTAGGCCAAGTGTCCGGGTCTGAGATGAGGCAAATTGTAATTGATTTGCTGCTCGGAAATCTGTCAAACCTGCCCCACCAGCACTCTTCCCTTCGGCTCTGCTCTGGACAATTTAATTAAGAATTTTGTGTCTCAGTAACGCAAGAGTCATTAAATTTTTATATTTTTAAATGACCTGCCTAAGAGCGCGGCTGGGGAGTTGCCTTTTGAATTGTTTTACGATGCGGGCTTGCCTTGAGATCAAGCTGATTCATTTTTATTTAAACGAGAATACTCTTGGATTAAATAAGAAATTCCTTTTAAGCTAGCCGATCATTATACCCTTGCAGGGTATTATAATTTTGTCCAGAAGTTTGCAACGCAGTGAAGGA
>JAEIIF010019260.1:0-14815 GCA_018874455.1 Drosophila trapezifrons | reverse complement strand
GAAGCATTAATATTTAAAATAATACATATTATGCATAAAATCGGATGACCATTAATTGTAAATAATTTAAACAATAAAATATAAAATATATTCTATTATAAAACATATTTTTAAAAAAGGTTGGGCTATGTTTAGGGATTTTTGTCATTAAAAAAATAACTTGTTAGGTGTAAATGTAATATTGAGATGAGAAATCTTATTAAAAACAATTTATTAAATTAAAATAAATAATTTAATACTTCGCTGAAAACTTAAATGCTTTTTTTTATGTGTTTATTATCGAAACTTAGTGGCTTACCCTGCGCGTGCAGCAGCGGGTGGTGCGGATGGTGCGGATGGTGATGCTGCATGGTCGGCGGTGGCGGCACTCCTCCGGCCGGGTGATGCGGATGCGGATGTGGATGCGGATGGTGCGGCAGCTGATGCGGATGCGAGTGCGGATGCTGGTGGTGATGGTGGTGGTGCACGGCGGCGGCCAGTTGGTGGGGCATAAAGGCCGCTGCCACCGCTGCATGGGCATTGAAGTAGGCCATTCGTGAGGCGGCCGCCATGGTCATTTGGTGGTGCTCCCTGTAGTGGTGTTGCTGTTGTTGCGGCTGCTGCTGCTGTTGCTGCTGTTGGAGGTGCTGCTGTGGCTCCATAACAGCTGTTGTTGGGCCCGCTATTGTCGTTGCCTCTGCCGTTGCCGCTGTTGCTCCAGATCCTCCTGTCCCGGCACTTGTTATCTTTGGCGGCGGCGGCGTTGGCGTTTGGCGCTCTTTCGCCGCCGTGCCTGTTATGCCCGCAACAGGGACTGCTATTGCTGTGGCCGCTGCTGTTGTTGTTGTCAGATCTGTTGGTGTTTCTGTTGGTGTTGTCGTCGTTGTTGTTGTTGCTGCGGCCACCGCCAAGCCGAGTAGCTCCTGAATGGCAAAGGGCGATCGTTGCGGCATTTTTGTGTTTTTTATTTAATACAATTTATTATAATTTATTATAATAACTATAATTATTATTATTGTTGTTTTTCTACTATTTATGATTTAAATTGTATGGAAACTAAGAAGACATTTTCCCGCCCCGTTGAAAAAAAAAAAACAAGCACTGCCAGGTTTTTTGACGAGCCTTTTTTTATGAAGCTGGCTGGCACGCGCAAAAACACACAACAAATTCGCAATAATTTCCACGTTAAACTGTTGCCTGACTTAATGTGCACCAGGAGTTTTGTCGTCGCAGCAACGAAAGCGACGTGATGTTGCTGCTGTTGCTGTTGCTGTTGCCGGTGGTTGGCTTTGGCTTTGGCCAGGAAAAGCATTCGCAGTTCGCAATTCGCATTCGCATTCAGCTAACAAAACGGTGAACGGTGAACGGTAAAAGCGGCAAAGCGGCAAAGCTGCTAAGGCGAGAGCCGCGTTTTTGCGAGGACCTCAAATCATCGCAAACGCAGCAGCAGCAGCAGCAACATCTGCAGTCGCAGCAGTCGCAGCCGTAGCACCCGCTGTAGCAGCAGCGCCCGTCCAACGCTGACTGCGCCGCCGGCGTCGACTGCTCTGCCCGGCAACGGTAAATATTCAGGGGCGGTCTCGGTCGCACATCTATCTGCCCTGCTCATGCCGTCGGCAGTGCGAGCGGCTAAGCCATAGCTGGCACTTCCCCTCGGCAACATGGCGCATGTGCGACCTGAGCCAGGGCATGGGAGTGAGCGGAGCGGCAATAGCCTTCCAGGGGCTAGCTAGTCGAACTGCTTGCTCTCGCACTGAGACTTCCAGTGCTTCCAGTTTGGTTCCAGTGGCGAGGCTAGGTTTCGGTGTGTGCGTGCCGCAGCCTGAGAGTGTGTGCGGCACCCATTTTGTGTGAGTGAGCGAGCGAGCGAGTGGACAGGGTTGCTGGGGACGGCGGCAGGGGAGAGGGAGAGGGAGTGAGAGGCAGGATCGAAGGATTCGGGGGATTCTCTTTCGTTTCAATGAAGGACGCCAATTTATGGCCAAAAAACGAGTGCCGCCGATTCGGTTTTTCGGTTGTAAAAACTACATGCAGTTGTTGCAATTGTTTTTGTTGCTCCTGCCCCTGCTCCTGCCCCCTGCCCCCTGCTCCTGTTGCTGTGACACTTGTCGCCCGCCTAACAATGGCGTTCACACACACACTCAAACACACACACAACAAAAAAAGCAGTCTAATTAAAATTTTCGCCAAAAACTTTTACTATTAAAATGCGTAAATTAGCATTTTGCACACAGCCATGTGTGTGCGAGTGTGTGTTTGTGAGTTGTGTGTGTGTGTGTGGTTGGAATTTTCGAAAGAGTCCTCCTATTCCCTTCGCTGCGCAGTTGGCAAATTTATCGAGCCCTTGGGATTGCGGCACTTCGAGGAGAAGAAGAAGTGAGGCGAGAGAGTTAGATATGTGGGCTTTATATTGTCCTCGTCTCAAGGAACCCGGCATCCCGTGGGGCAATTGTCCTGAAATTTGGGACTGTGCTTGGCGAGGCCTTGCTGCAGCTAAGCTGACTGGTTTCTGGCGATTCGGAGCTTAGAAATTTGTGATATGAGGGCATTTTAAAAATCTGATGAACGGTTAATGGGTTGTATAAATCCGGTTAATAATGGGTTTAATTCTATTATTTATTTGAAATATTGTTATTATCATATTAAGTACTTTATATAATCTACAACTTGAGGTGGTCGTATAGAGAATTGATCTGAAATTTAGGATAGGTATTTTACTGCCTACAAGGAACTATTGTATGTAATATAAATGTAAATTACAGTAGATCTTTTGATAAAATTTCACTTCTCCGAAAATCTATATCATTTATTTTCTTATAGAGGTTATATAAATATAATACCTAAAACTCGTAAACTAGTTGTTTGCTTTGGTCAAAACGTGTTCTATCATTAAAAATTAAAAAAAAAGAACGGAATAAACCCAAATTTCTTTACTTAGGCACCCTATAAGTAATTGCGTTAAAATAATTATATCTTAATTGTGCACGCTTATGAGATATTTAAAAATCCGAAATGCTAAGGGAAAGCTTCTCGCGCTGCTTTTCTCACGCCCCCACAGTGAACTCTCGCACAGTGAACTCTCCCCAAGCGGAGAGCCCACGCGGTAATTAAGCAATCTGAGATGCCGGCCAGCGCTCACACGGCACACATAGAGATTCGGAGCGAATCGAAACGGATCGAATTCTTCGGGTCGGATCCACGCAGTCTGCCAGCGCAGAGAGAGAGACAGAGGGAGAGAGGCAGCAGAAGACAGGGACGGGGCTACACGGTGCGTAGTTGAGGAATTTCGCGAGGTAATTCGATATTTTTTGGGTTTTCGGGGGCAACCTGCTCTCGCTGGAACAAGATGATTCATTCAAGGGGCCTGCGAGGCCTGTTTTTAAAGCGAATTCGTTTATTTACAGGAATTTAGGAGTTTCTGATTGTTAATTAACTTGCAATTACAATCGCCGGGGATCCTGTCAAAATAAATATTGAATTTCCCAGTTTGATTCGAGCGAAATCGGATATCGCTCAGTCTCTGGGATATAGTTTAAGGTTCTTCTCTTCTTTTTAGGACCAAAGTCCTTTAGATTCCACCTGGCGGCCATTGGCTACAGTTCTTCATGTTGCTCAGTCTCGTTTTTTGGTTTTTTCTCATTTATTTATGGTGTTTTTTGGATCCTCGACATGTCCTGCGAGTTCCAAGAAGCTCGGACCTTGACGCTTTTGTTTTGCAAATATTTTGACGTGCGATTCTCACAGGGGGAACTGGCCCTGACTACCTGGGAACATAATACAGGTATATATGCTACGGACAGGGATAGGTACATATATATTCGGACAGATATATATAGACAGGTATTTGGTGGATACCGGGTGCCCCGTCTTGAGCTGCTCTTCACACTTCTGGTAGTTGACACGGCCCGCCGAAATGATTCAATTACCGCTCAAGTGCGAAAGTTGACCAAAATCGCCTGTCAATTATGTGTCGAGATTTATTTACTTAACTATTATTGTCCCGAGACAATACAATACCATCGCAATCGCCATCACAATTGGACAAACTTAATTATGAACAATTAAAGTTCAGTTACTTTTTGTGTGGGCTTCCCTCGATTATTATTATTATT
Organism: Drosophila trapezifrons; assembly: GCA_018874455.1. Taxonomy (NCBI): domain Eukaryota; kingdom Metazoa; phylum Arthropoda; class Insecta; order Diptera; family Drosophilidae; genus Drosophila; species Drosophila trapezifrons. Next base: position 10,724 of record JAEIIF010019260.1, on the reverse strand, counting down.
ATTATTTTTGGGCAATAACTTCAGATGACTGACGGGCCGGGCCACAAGGCTTGCCTGCTTGCCAAAAGCCAAAACGAAACGAAGATCAAAACGGAAAAAATCGGTTTAAAAAATCAGTAATAAATAATAATAATTCAAATGGCATAAATAACAACAAGCTGGTTATTGTTGCTCTTTGCTGCAGCATTGTTGTGTAATTAAGTTGTTTCGCTGTCGGCCACAAGTGCCGAGCGGGCACTGAACAAATCTTGTTAAAAATATTATTGTCACACAATTGTTGCCGTGTGATTAGTTGAAACTTTAATTGCGCCACAAAGGCATAATAGCGGCAGCGATAATGGGCTCTAAAAAAAAAAAAACAACAAAAAAATAACCGAGAAACACAACGAGGCGACGGCAGTTGGCAGTTTTGATGCCACGAATTGAATACTCTCTTTAATGTCTAATAACTTATATGTTTATTATAAGATATTATTTATTATATATTTTATATTTATTTGTTTAACCTTTAAGAATGTGTTTAAAGAGTTTGGTAGGTCTAGCTCTTAAAGTATCGAAGATCTAGGGGCTTAATCACATCGGCGGACAGGCGAACAAACGGACATAAATCGAGTCGCCTGGTAACACTGAAAATATAAAAATAAATATTAAATACAATTTAAAGACCTAAACATTATTTGTATTATAATTTGAATTATATTATTTAATATAACGTAAGTATTAACCATCACTTTTAAAGCATCGTAGATCAGACGGACAAACGGACATAAATCGAGTCGCCTGGTAACACTGAAAAGATAAAAATAAATATTAAATACAATTTCAAGCCCTAAACATTATTTGTATTATTATTTGAATTATATTATTAAATATAAAGTAAATATTAACTATAATTGGGAACTGAAATACACAGAAAATCCACCTTTGCCTGATTTTAGAGTATACTAAATTGCATTTACCGTACAAGTGGGGAAGGGGCGCATTTTGTATTAGCCGCGAATTATAATCGTCATTATCATATTACTATTATTTACTAATGTTCGTGTTATTGTTATTGCTGTTGCTGTTATTGCTGTTGTTGCCATTGTCCATTGTTATTTGTGCTGCTGATTTCGAGTTTAGTTTTCAATTATTTAATTGTTTATTTCGGCTACGCGCATTGTCTCGCCGCGCTAGGTAACGTGAGAAAATTAATTTCTGCCACAGAATTAATTTCGGCCTTTTGGGAAACAAAAACAAAAGAAGAAAAAAACATAAATAAAAGCTGTCGGGCGCTGCTCACAGATGGCGGCAGTGTGCGCGTTTTATGGCTAATTTTGCAGGCAATCAACGAACGAGGATTCTCGTCCTGCCACTGGTTTGTGTCCCCGCTAAAGCAGTCTCAGAAACAAAGTTAATTAGTAAAAGTTTTCCTTGTTTCCTTGTGATTTAATTGCCAGCAAAGCCAGAGACCACAACGTGTTAATAGATAGAACAAAAAAATAAATATTTATCCTACCTTTAATATTTAGAGAAATTTGTGAGTCGTTTTTGGTTAAATGTTATTTTAAATTAATTTGGATTTTCTTTATTTAATAACTTCCTAATACAAATATTTTAAAGCAATTTTCCTCCTCTCTTATATTTCTTTCAGCTTTTCGGATACAGTTTTGCAAAAAAAACCATGTCTTAACATTTCTTAAAATGTATTTTTAATTTTAGAGTTACTTTCGATAACTTCCAGTATTTCTTTTAATTTTTTATAAGTTCCGGAGAACTTTCTATCATTATTTTATAACACAACTGAAATTTATATTCCTTTCTTCTAATTACAAACAATTTTCTCTGTCGTTTCCAGTGTTAGCCTTTCTTTTATAATTTTTACAAATTACCAACCCACCGCTAATCGCATCCTACATACACAGACGATACCCCAGATTAACGGCTATATGTGCGTATACCTTTTAATGGGATTATCTGCACTAATTTCCACACGCAGCAAAAAGAGGCACTGGGAAGCCGTTGAAACAACTCGATCATCGCCTGTGCGAGCGACGGCAAAAATGATTTATCATTGGAGAACACTCGACAACGACGAGGATGCTCGCTGACAGGGACTGAGTTGAGTTTTCTCCTAAACATGCACTGCACAAAATATATGTACACAGTAATAATAAATCAATGGTTGAATATAAAGTTGTTTTTCTGTCTATAAATAGGTGAGAAATAAATGTAAAAATATTATAACAATATTTTAGAAGAAGTTACATATGTCTGGGTATTTCCAGGTTTATTCTTTTCAGCTTTTTCAAGATCTTTGGCTCACTTTGAGGCACATAGATGTACAAACTCTTTTCTCCAGTGCACACCACTATATCTACTTTATCTAGATGTGTGAGCTACCGAAGTGGCCGAAGTGTGTGCTCGACAATGACGACGAACCAATTTATGGGACAGGCCTTCGAGTTCGAGACACTCGAGTAAACCGAAAGGCAAACACTATGCCCTGCACACACACACACTCACACACACATCGGGGAAAGGGGGAGGAGAGTGTGATTAGGGGTGGTGGCGATTTACACGATTATACGCACATCCATACACTCCGACGCCGCGGTGGTTGCAGCAGCCTCGGAATTAGAAAATAGGCAACAAAAAGATGCAGAGCCAAAACAAATTAGTGGCAGCACAAAAAAAAGGAGGCAAAAAAAAAACTGTAATAATAATAACGAATAAGGACGAGGGGTGCGAATTCCAAAATGGCCGCAACTACGACAACGCCGAACTCTTGAATTTCAATTGAAGTGTAACAGAAGAAGTGGCCAGCCGCCGAGTTTACAGTGGCGGCGCACAAACACAGCTGCATGCCGCCGATGGCCGTCGCACTGAGAGAATTTAGGGGGACTTTTCCTTAGACTCAATCAAAGCCAAAATGTGCAGCAAAATAATTTATTCAACCGAATAATAATATATTTTATGGTTTCCCCAGGAAGTTATTTGTTTGTATTAAAATGTTTTTAACTCTTATTCTTTTACAGATTGATATATGATATTGTTATTCTTAATAATATTACTCCTATAATTTTGTTCTATCGAATTAAATATAGATCGTTGTCGTGGTTTCTTATACGTTATAATTATTTATTCGCTAAGTTGTGGCTATTTGCACGAGTTCGTTTTCCAAGTCTTTTTATGAGTGTTACCGTAGTAGTGGAAAAGGGAAAAAGCTTAGTATTAAAGAGATCGCAAAGGCGTTAGCGTGTTTAATACTAAACATATGATTATTGTTATACATTCGGATTTGGCGCTATTGTGCCCAAACAATGTTCATAAATATTTTAAATGCTAAAAACCTTTCAAAAACCTGAGACTCTAAGAATAAATTCATGTAGTTATATGTTTATAATAAGTAAACTATTAATTCATATTTTATTTAATATAAGAAAATGTTAATTTAAATACCAGAAAAGGTCACGAAGTTATAGCTTAAAGCGCCAAAGTTTCATATTAAAATAAAGATAGAAATTCGAACAGGAAATGTTCTATAAAAATATATATAAATTCCTATATCCTATATTCCTAATTCTATAAATTCCCATTTCAAAACCCCCTAAAACTCCCTCTAAATCCGCTCAGTGCAGCGCGCTGTCGACGACTCGCTAATGATGATGGAAGGTCCCGCGCCTCGTTTATGGGTTAATCAAATTGTATGAGCGGGATTTCGGTTATGCAAAGCAGCCGGGCAGGGGCAAGGGAGTGTTAAATGGGAGTGGACTGTGGACTGGGACTGGGAATGGGACTGGGACTCGGAGATCGGGAACGGGAATGGGACAGGGAAGTGGGAAGTGGGAATGACTTCAATTAGACGCCTGGTTTTTGATGTTTTCAATGGTGGCGGGTACTTGGCAGCCAACCAAAAGGGGCGCACACTCTGCCACAAAAATGGGAGTACAACCAACACACACAGTGTGTACTATAATGAAAAAAATGAAGAAACCAAAGAATGAATGAAATACGAAAAAAATGAACCAAAAACATGGCAGCTTGCTGGGCGACAAAAAGGGGGAAGGCAGCCACTTTCAATTGTGGCAAATTGCAGGCGTTTCCGCCGCTGCCATCATTACTTATTATTCGAGTTCGCTCCCGCTCCCGCTCTCTGACTTCTCGCTCGCATTTTATTTGTTAATTTTCAAATCAGAGTCGCGTGCAGAATAATATTAAAAAAAAAGAACCAGAGTCCGGAGTCCCGTGACGCAAATTTGATTATTTCGCCTTCAAGCTGTGACCCATGGCGTTCGCAAGAGTTGCCAAAGCGGTCCTTCGTGATTTTTTTTTTCTCCCTATAAAAATGAGAAATGTCCTTTGTTAGAGCTTGTCGCTGGCATTTTGCTAATGAGCCATTCAAGGGCCGAGAGCTCTCTCGGATTTGCATACGAGCCTGCGAGGAGCGGGAGTGCAGCGAAAATTGAATTCAAAATAATGAAATATTCCGGAATTGAAGTATTGTGAGGGAAGGATGATGGTGTCCTGGGAATGCGGGGACTTCGAGGGTCCAGTAATTGGTATTAAGCTTAAGGATTTTCGAAATAGGTTCCCAGAGATACGTATTAAATAAAAATAAAATGCAGGAAAAATAGAATAAAGTGAAAATAAAGTATGTGAACAGGTTAAAAATTCTTGGAAAAATCAACAGTGAAAAAAGTAAATGGTTAACAAAACCTTAAGTTTCAAAGGCAACAATAATTCTTAAAATAAAACCCAACCCTTATTGGTTGAATAAATTAACAAAATAAATACTTAAGGTGGGTTTTAAAATGTTTTAGGTAAATATATTGGTCAAAGAATTTAAGAGAGAGATTAGGATAAGAACGAAAAGTAAATGAAGCGTTATCCACAAATAAAATACAATAACTTTAATATATATTTTGCACTTGATTTCGAAAGTAAAAATTTCCTTTTATTAACCAAAAAATCATAAAAAATCTTTAAGCTAAGGTTGACTTAATACAAATGTTAATTAACTACAACTTTTGACCTTTGTTTTGCCATCTGCTGCTCTCTCAGAGAAAAAAAAAAATCAATTCTTGGGCAATTGAGAAATCAATTCCTAAGAAATACAAACAAAAACCTGGAGAAAAAAAAGAGGAACTGCATTCAGGCTTCTTTGTGCGGAAAGTGCATTTAACCGGGGGCCAGGATTAAAAACCACCCACAAGGAGGCGTTCCAATCAACCTGCCTCCTCTCAGAAGAAAAAAATCCCACAATTTTCGACACGAATTTTGATTAATTTCCTGTTTCTGTGCCGTTTTTCTTTTTCATTTTTTTTTTTGTTCTCCGTTTGTCACGGAATATTCACGCAATCGCAATCAAAGCAAATCCCCGCCGACCGGAGAGTGAGAGATTACCACTTCGACCCGAATCGGATTTTGTGGCGAAATTCAATGGCAAAGGACCTCCACCGGCCTGGCTCTCCTGAAGGACAATGAATATAAAATCTGCTGAATGCATCGATGTGCAGGATTAACCAATACGTCTGGAATTTATTGTATATTCTTGAGATAATTAATTGTGGCAGGCCAAAACGAATTAGGATTTAGGGGAATTTCAGGTGGATACTTAAGAGCAGTATTAGGGATTTTAATAATCAAAATAATAATTAAGTTCCTATAAATAAAGCTTTCTTTTTTCCACCTTTATTCCATATATTATTATTTTGTAAGAGTTGTAAGGCAGGAAAGCAGCTCAGTTTCCACTTGCCTGCTGTCGTTTTGATAATGATAATAATAATGATAATGATGAGGCTGATTTGGCCAACACAGTGTTCTCTGGGTGTGAATTTTCATTACAATTATGCAAGAAAAAAAAATACAACAAGTGAGTGACGAACAAAGGCACCCTCCGCCGCAGTTGGGCCATGTTTTTCTCTTCTCCATGGCCTAAACCACGCCATTTTGTGAAACAATGGAAAATGCAGCCAGAAACCGCAGCAATTTGTGGCCTGAACCGAAGCCAGCGATATGGGGGACTGCTACACAGCTCAAAATAGGGAGTTTTCAGTAAAGAAATTGTGAATTTATGGCAAAAACAACGATCTACACATGGGAATTTTTTTTTTAATGGAAATGAAATGTAGTTCCATATAGTTATGAGATTTATTTATTGATTTGTATATTTAATGCAGTTAAATAACCATGTTCTTAAGATTAGCTCTTTCTGAAGGAAGTTAAGACTTGGTTCATCATAATAATCACTAATAACAACGCTTAATAAGGTTAACTTAAGTTTTCCTTATGTTTGCTATTATTTAAAATATAATTTCCGACTTAAGAACCCCTGTCGCTTGGGAAAAATAATCATAAAATATGTGCTAAATTCCTGGTATTTTTTTCATAGTGTTCATATGCTCCTTCTGCTTCTTCTACTTATGCCGCCGCGAAATTTTGCAATTTGCGCATAATAATCATGATAATAATAATCGCGGCGGCCCACACATGAAGTATATATATTTTTTTTTCTACCTCGGGCCAGGGCGTTGGCGCTTGTTGGAGGAATTCCACAAAAAAAAATAAAAAATACGGCGGAAAGAACCGAGTAAATCCGGGGAAAAAAAGAAGAGAAGAGAAATAATTCTAATGGGGGCGTGGCATGTGTGTGTGCGGCTGTTATTCGCCCCGGTTAATTGTGGTGGAAATGCGGGGGCGGGGTGCCAAGAGTTTCTCTGCTCTGTTTCCCACTTGTGAGAATTGCGCAATTTTCAATTATTTCTTGGGGAAAAAATGTGGACTAGAGATGGGAGGGAGAAGGGGGACTAGAGATGGTAGGGAGGTGGACTAGAGATGGTAGGACGAAGGTGGGAGGTGGGCGTGGCGTGGTGTCACTGCAGACTTTTCGCATAATTATAAGCTGCGATTCACTCACAGCCTGCAAATTATAATTAATGTAAGGCATAGTGTGAGTGTCACATCCACATCCTTCGTCCTGCTCGCTCGCGTGTGTGTGTGTGGGTCTAAAATTATGCAATGGTCTGATTATGCAACTGTGAAAAAAAAAAGCTGAGAAGGAGCGCTCAAAGCAATGCCAGATGAGGGCTGTGGCCAAGGATAAAACCCGAGAGAGAGGAGGATGAGAGATAATAATTTGAGGTGACTTTTACATGACACAGGAATATGCTAAAAGAAAGGATTTTTGGCATGTCATCAAAAGGCTCTGCTAAAAATCCTTAAAAGCAGCTAGTTTCTATCTTAAGTGTGATTTTTTATTAAGAATTTAAGTTTAGTATTTTTTTTGTTATTACATTTTTGCTCACCTATTCCCTTTAATTAAAGGCCTTAAAAGTTTGTAGAAGTTTATTGCATCAATTTAGGATTAAAATCAAATTAAATCTACATCAATACCAACTTTTATTGTAATTATATTAATTCCTAGTTAATTAAGGCATTGTCCCCTTTATTCCTTTGTTAAATAAATAGCACTTCTTTATGGCTGCATATTCCAGGCAAATGCATGTTTCATAATCCCTTTCATGTAAGCTTTTATTGTCCAAAGGACCTGCCCATCGAGTGCTCCAATCTCTGCTCACTTTGCAGCCTCCATTATCGGGGAATAATACGAATGCGAATAATAAATGCTGAGCTGAGGCAACAAAACGGCGCTAGAAAATTAATTTCCATGCGAAAGATCAAAGAAAGTTTTCAATTGTTGCCATTTGCCCAGCAGCGGAAGTGGGGTGGATTTTTCCAGGGGGAAAGGGGAACGGGGTAGGAGATGGGAATGGAAATGCAAACTGCTTAATGCGAAATGTAGCAATTATATTCTTGCATTTGCCAAAGCCCCGTACCCCGTACCCCGCTTATCATGCATATTTATTCATTTTTTCATTTACACATTTTTAATTTCAATTCTGAGCCAAAGTCTAGGGGCTTTCTCCATTTCTCCTCGGCATTATGGCTCAACTCATTTCCTGTGACAATGGCGTGCGCTGCCACGCCCCTTGGGGCTTGGGGCCTCGGCTCGGGCCCGCCCACGGCTTACGGCCCACTTACATGTACGTGTACTTAGCATTTCCTCGGTGGGCTTCTGTTGTCGCTGTTGTTGTTGTTTTTTATATGGAAATCAACACACACTTGGGCCAAGGCGTTGTTGTTGATTTTTAATGAAGTACTTTTTCATTATGTACACCCTCACACACGCCAAGCACACACACACACAGGTGTACAGGGAGAAACTAGGTTTATTTTTGGAGGGAAAACAATTTCCTAAATATTTTACTTACATAAACTTCCATAAAATGCATATTAAATAACGAATTCCCTAAAATTTTCCTGCAATTTCCACCTGCTTCTAGGCGCCATCTGCTGCTGATATACCAATGACAACCCTGGCTGGGTCAAAACTAGCTGCATATACTAATGACAACCCTGGCAGGGTCAGAACTAGCTTCAAATACAACCCTGTGACTTGTCTTTAATAAGATCTTAATGTGTTTTTGACACTTTTTGATATATAAAGCTTTTTCCATGAATGCATTTCTGTTTAACCTTTTTTCTTATTTAACACTTTTTGTTTTCCAGTGTGGCCATACTTATGTATATGCAATTTCTTTTCATTTCCGCCATCTGAGTTGCACTTTGTGTTTATGTTTTTATTTTTTTCCCATCCATGCTTGCATTTCTCTTAATTTCTATTTTGTTTTTTTTTTTCCTTTTTTAGTTTGCTGTTTATATCGTCTTTTCATGCAAATACTTGCTTGTGTAGGTGTGGACACTTGGCAAGTGTGTGTGTGTGTGCTCCAATTGTTGTTAAGTGAAAGAGTGCTATATCTATAAATATATAAATATATATATGTATGTATATATTATGCCCATAGGCAAGTGACTTTTAAGCAAGGAAACCGTCATTTCAAGATTTTTAAGTAGGTTTTCTAATAAAAATAAAATGTTTCTAAAGAGTAAAAACTAAAAAAAAAAACTTTTCCATTAAATATTTAATACAGCTTTTAGCGAACTATTTTATTAGTAACTGCATGATTAAATTAGGCCTTAAAAAGTATTTTTAATATTATTAAAAGGTAACTTAACATTATCATAGATATTGTCCCCTTGGTATATCCATTATTTTCTCTCTGTGCCCCCAAGCTTCCTTTCCCCTCACAATTTGCATTATCCTGTCTGCATATTTGCAGGCTGACTCATCCACAGTGCGATCCCCTGCGATCCCTGCGATCCCTGCGATCCTTGCGATCCTACTGTTCCTCCTCCTTCTACTGCTGCTTCTTCCTGCGGCTCTTCCTGCTTTGTGCAAAAACAAGAAGAAGGAACTCTCTTCGTTTTTGGCATTCTTCTGTCAAAATATTGACACAACAGTTGTCAGGCTGTCAGGTCGCTTGGCCGCTTGGATTTTTTCTTATTTTTCTGCCACTTTGCCAGGACATTCCAGTGCGCCATTGTCATTGTCCTGCCTCCAATTACTTGTAATTATATTATTTGGAGAACAAACACGGCAGGATATATATTATAATCGTAATCCTGGCCGGCCGAGAAGTGGCAATGTAAATAAGCCGATAGGTGCGAAGGATTAGGGATTAGGCATTGACCTTTCCCCCCCCGGGGAAAAGGTGTGATGCGGTCCCGAGGTCCTCAAGTGGCAGAAGAATAACACATCCTGCTGGCAAATCCTTGTGGGCAACAGTTGGCCCAGGACAAACAAAGGCCATGACCAGCTGAACAGATTTCCCTTGCAAATCGTCCTTAGAAAATAAAGGAAACTCTTCGAATAAATGTGGAAAAATAACTGGATATTTACACTTTCCTTCCACTAATTTATGGTGACTTCACAGGTGAGTCCTTCACTTAAAACCAAGTCACTCCAGCAGGCAGGACTTATAGCCCAATTAATTGCATGATTAACGCCAATCGGCCTCGAATTGCCCTCGTCCCCAGGCAGCACAAAGGGATCCTCGCCAGCGTTTTCACCCAACCACTTGAGATTATCTTTCCTTTTGTTATTTCCTAGGAGCTGTGGAAAAAAGACAGGAGCAGCAGCTCCTTGGCAGACACAGGTGGAATGGCCCGGTAGATGGATGGCTCAGCAACTTTTGCGAACGCTTTCCGGCTCTATTTTCCAACCAACGATTTCCCAGCAAACTGGCAGCGTTTACCCAACCGCTCCTCGGTCTCCTCGGTCTCCTCGCTCTCCTGCTCCCAAGTCCCCAGACCATTTTCAATTCTCCGCTTTCTGTTCTCAGTTCTCAGGCGTGACTGAAGCGTTTCTCCAACGGGATGCTAACGAGCGGAGTTTCTAGAGATAGCCTCGTGATTGGTCTTTGAAAATGTATTTTTTAACTTAAGAGATCATGTTTTTAAATACAAAAAATAACTCAAAAGTCGATGGATATTCAAAATCTTCTGAAAAAGTGCCTACGAGAATGGCATGATTTATTTTTGTTTGGAATTTCATACAAAATAATCAAAATTCTTTTAAAAAAGTGTCTTAAAGTATGCAACGATTTATTAATAATAAGAAATTTCATATAAAAAGTTTGCTTCAAAATTTGCCCAAAAAGAGCAATCAATATTTGTTATCGATTACTATACAATAATCGGACCTTTTCAATGAGGTATTAAAAGCAACAAAATTATCGTTTGACTATTTGAATATTTTTGAAGGTTTGCACTTGGGTTTTTAAGGTTGTGAGGAGTCAACCGACTCCCCACAAATAGCCACCACTAACATGTACACATAGAAT
>JAEIIF010019214.1:0-35796 GCA_018874455.1 Drosophila trapezifrons | reverse complement strand
TTTTATAATAAAACCCTGCGAAAGCCGTAACTATCCATTCTGTATTCATTCCATCCTAAATCTTATACCCTTTCCAGCTGTACTCTTCCCTGGCCAAGGTTGATGACCAAACGACCAGCAGCGATGCCAAGCGGAAGAAGATCACTCCCTTTACGCCCACGCCGGGCAGCAAGTTGCTGGGCGGCGTGTTCGGCAAGAAGGCCAAAGGTAAGGTGCTCCACCAGTGTCCAGTCTACCCAGATGAAGGTCCGGAATAACCACCGCCTAACCGATGTCGGACTATGCGTTATTAACCCAGCACTCACTCACCCCGATAGGATGTATTGTTTAGTATTAGCTTCTCACGCTTTTTACGATTGACTAACCCCAGAAATTGATTTCGTTTCGTGGACCGAGTTCCCCTTATCCAAAAGTTGTTTGTTTGTTCGTTTGTTTGTGCGCTTGTTGTGTGTTGATGAGCGCCTGTCTGAATTTGGCTGCATCCAAGTGGATTCAATGCAGGTGGAGCCCCAGCAGCAGCAGCAACACCGACAGCAACGCTACAGCGGCAGCACCCACAACGACAACAATTACGACAATGTCACGTTCATATAGGAAGCGGCAGCGGCGACGGCGGCTCGGGACTGGGGAAGCTGGATGCACCAGAGGTCACTTCGAAGGACATGCTGCGCGCCATGATGGCCTACATTTGGCCGAAGGAGGATCCACTAGTGCGAAAGCGGTGAGTGATGGAGGAATACCTTTAAAAGGATCAGACAATACCTAATCTATATTCTGCAGCGTGGGCATTTCCCTGGGCCTGCTGGCTGGCTCCAAGCTGCTGACTGTCTGCGTTCCATTTATGTTTAAGGGAGCGGTGGACACCATGACCACCCTGAACATGGACACTGCCCCGGATGCAGTGCTCTCGGCAGCCACTGCCATGCTGCTGGGATGTAAGTTTGCGATTTGAAGATTCCTTAAAGATTATAATAAATACTAATGATCTCCCGCAGACGGCATCGCGCGAGCCAGTGCCGCGGGCTTCAATGAGCTGCGCAATGCGGTCTTCGCCAAGGTGGCCCACCACTCGATCCGAAAGATTGCCAGCAATGTGTTCCTGCATCTGCACAACCTGGATCTGGCCTTCCACCTGAACAAGCAGACCGGTGCCTTGTCCAAGACCATTGACCGAGGCTCGAGAGGCATCAACTTTGTGCTCTCCGCCATGGTCTTCAATATCGTGCCCACGATCTTCGAGCTGGCGCTCGTGTCCAGCATTTTGGGAGTAAAGTGCGGCCTGGCCTTCGCCGGCGTGAGCATGGGCTGCGTGGGCGTCTACGCTTTGTACACGCTGAGTGTGACCCAGTGGCGCACACAGTTCCGGGTGTACATGAACCAGGCGGAGAACGAGGCCGGCAACAAGGCGGTGGACTCGCTGATCAACTACGAGACGGTGAAGTACTTCAACAACGAGAAGTACGAGGCGGGCTGCTACAACGAGGTGCTGAAGAAGTACGAGGCGGCCAGCCTCAAGACCAGCTCCAGCCTGGCGCTGCTCAACTTCGGGCAGAACGCCATCTTTAGCAGCGCCCTCAGCCTGATCATGGTGCTGGCTGCCAAGGAGATCGTCCAAGGAAACATGACGGTGGGCGATCTGGTCATGGTCAACGCCCTGCTCTTCCAGCTGTCGATCCCCCTTGGGTTCCTGGGCAGTGTGTATCGCGAGGTGCGGCAGGCACTGCTGGACATGCAGGCCATGTTCACGCTGATGAACGTGGACAGTCGCATTCAGACGGCGGCCAATGCCCAGCCCCTGTTCGTGGACAACAGCAACTCTTCGATCGAGTTCCGCAACGTAAGCTTCGAGTACGAGCCGGGGAAGCCGATCTTCCGCGACCTGTCCTTCACCATACCCGCCGGCAAGAACGTGGCCATTGTGGGAGGCTCTGGCTCAGGGAAATCCTCAATGGTTCGTCTGCTCTTCCGCTTCTTTGAGCCCAACTCCGGCAAGGTGCTAATTGGCGGGCAGGACATCAGCGCCGTGGACTTGGACAGTCTGCGCAAGGTCATCGCTGTGGTGCCGCAGGATTCGGTGCTTTTCCACAACACCATCGAGCACAACATCCACTACGGCAACCTGACCAAGTCGCACACCGAGGTGCAGAACGCGGCACGCATGGCCGATCTGCACGACTCGATCATGAGCTGGCCGGCTCAGTACGGCACGCAGGTGGGCGAGCGAGGATTGAAGCTCTCCGGTGGCGAGAAGCAGCGCGTGGCCATTGCCAGAGCCATTCTCAAGAACACGCCCATTTTAATCTTTGACGAGGCTACCAGCAGTCTGGACTCTATCACAGAGCATGTGAGTGTGGCTTCTGTTTGGAATTTAGGAGAAATAAAAATCCATATTGCTTCTTTTCTGTTTCTATAGAACATTCTTCAGGCACTGACCCGCGCCACCTCTGGTCGCACCAGCATTTGCATTGCCCACCGCTTGTCCACGGTCAAGGACGCCGACGAAATTCTGGTGCTGCAGGATGGACGCGTGGGCGAGCGCGGCACCCACTCGCAGCTGCTGACGCAGAACGGCCTGTATGCCCGCCTCTGGGAGACGCAGACGCAGCAGTTCGATCCAAGCAAAGAGTCCAAGCAAGAGGCGGTGGCGGCGTAGAAGAGACTTCCTACCTCTATATATGTGTATGTTTGTTCCGGTGTTAATCCTCCCCCTTTCGTTCGTCCCAGACCTGTCCCCTAACCCATTAAGTATCATTGTGACGTTTGTAAATACAGTTGTAGATATGCGATAAGAGGAGCTCGTATGAGAAGGGGAATGCGGTACAACATGGAACATTTATTATCAGTTTTATCACCCAATACATTCTACGGCTATGTCGGTCTGTGCCGGGTGTGTTCACAACTCTGTTGGATTAGTTTACCATAAATGCAGTTGCCACTCCCGGCCTACCTCAAATCTCAGTCTCTCTCCTTCGCGGCCGGCGGAATGGGCACATCGTAGAGCAAGTACAGCAGACAATTGGCCATGTGGCCCAGGAACTGGTGGTAGTTGCTCACCCGCTGCTGGAACTCCTGCCACAGCGGCAGGACGGCACGATCCTCCCCCGGCGGCTCGTCTATCGTGATGCCCTTGTCCATCATGGTCTTGTTCGTATAGGTAAACAAATAGGAGGCTGGCCTCTGGCCAATGGTGGTCACTAGGTGGGTGATGTTGCTCTCCAGACCGATGCTCTTGCCGGCGGTAAGGAAGTAGGCCTCTGGATCCTTCTCGTTTCGATAGCGAACGTTGCCTTCCAGGATTGTTAGTGTACAATTGATGAGGTCCGGCGAGATGAAGTTGGTCAGTGTTAGGCCCGGGAAATCGGCCACAAATATCACGTCGGAGTAGTTGTTCCATGCCAGCACCTCTGTCTCGATCGTCCGCAGCTTGGGCCGCATGTGATTCAGTTCGGTGAGCAGGGGCAGCGACCAGGAGGTGCTCTCAAAGGGCGACCACTTGGCCCGTAGGAGATCAACACGCGGATCGAAGGAACGCTGCTGGAAGCGGCCGTTCATGGAGCACCAGATATCGAAGTAGACTGAGATGTTGCTGCCGATAGCCTTCGGCTGACCCTCCCGGAGATTCTCCTCGATGCATTTGGCATACTGCACCGCCATGTCGGCGTACTTGGTCCAGCGATCGTACTCCGTGAAGGCGTAGGGGTTCAGGTTATGCACCTGTCGACTCTCGTTGTCCACCACCTGGATGGAAGTCTGCAATGTGTCGTACGAGTGGACCATCATGTCCCAGGAGTAGCCGTACAGCCCGTTCGTCCAGTTGTTGTAGCCCTTGGTGATGAAGTGCGAGTAGGGCAGGAAGAGCTGCAGGGCGCAGTATCCGAGGATGAGGCACGTGCGCAGCCTGGCCAGGATTCCTGGCTGCTTGCTCGCTTCTGTTGAGGGGCGGCTTCCGCCGCCGGCTATCCTTCTTGGCCAGTCGAAGCTGAAGAAGAGCGGCACCTCGGCCAGACACACCCAGGGAAACATGCCTGGAGATAGATATCAAATTATTTCCATTGATTCCTCCTCTTCGGACACTCACTCACCAATGGCAAAGAGACGGGAGTTCATCAGATGGAAGCTGAGCATGAAGGGAGTGACCAGCAGTCGCGTCCTCTCCATGGTCATGAAGAAGGCGATGGACACATCGAAGACGGCGGTGAACCAGTGCACGATCAGCAGGTCGATCGTCTCCGAATCGAGCATCTGGCGGAACGGAGTGAAGAGCCAGTGGTGGCTGAGATTGGACATGGCATAGCCCGAGAGCCACTCCAGGGAGAACTTTTTCAGCCCCGCGTACACGTACAGCACGAAAAACTGGAACTTGATGAGGAAATAGTTCCAGTAGGGAATGCAGCGGCTCCTCCGCCGCGGCTGCAGCCAGCTGTCCAGGGAGCTGGGGGTTGAAATTGCATTAGAATCGAAGAAACTACAGAATAAGAGACTCTCCATACCAGTAAGACGCCGCCTGGGTGAAGAGCAGCAGAGTGCCCACCAGGCCGAACAGGTAGCTGTGGTTGTTCCACGTCGGTTTGTCTAGCAGGAAGATGTACCAGTAGGGCACCAGGAAGGCCACACAGCTCGCCCGAAACCGGAAGCCCAGCATAATGCCCCACGCCCCCAGCCACATGCAGAGGTAGACGCAGCCCATCAGCGGATATGGTAGCGCCCGCATCCCATTAAAGAGCGGAAAGTGGCAATTGTGGGTCTCTCCAAACCGCACATCCAGCTGGCCACCGCCGCGCTCCTCGGCGATATCGATTAGCATGGCAGCTCCGTAGAGCATCCGGAAGATGCCCAGAGCGGCTCCATCAACGGGTCTCTGCAGCCAAGCGGTAAAGTGGGAAAAACTGGTGAAGTTGCTCAGCTCATGGCCCAGGCATTCGCAAAAGAATTGGCCCAGAACTGATGAGTCCCTTGGAACTTTCTCGGTACCGAACTGGTCCGCTTGACTTTGCGGTTCCTTAGCCACAGTAGCGTTCTCCGGAGTACTAGCTTTTGGGGACACTTTGCGTTTTGAGTTGGCCATTGCACTGTCGTCCTGGAAAAACTCATAAGAGTAATAGTCCAAAATTAAAATTAATATTCTCTGAAGAACGGATTTTAGATTATGGGATTGGGAAGATAATTTCCTCGTCTTGTATCATATTTTTAGGGGAAATGCACTGCTTTGCAGATTTAATGTACCAGGCGAACAGCAGTACTGGCAAGCAGTTGCACACTAATATAAACTAAGTGTAAAGTAACGGTTGTTTAAGAAGGGGAAATCAAGAAATGCTTCCTATTGGTTACTAGTTATTTAAAAACCGTTATCTGAAATTAAGACAATGAGTTGACAGCCAAAGTAACGGTAAGACGGGAAAGGGGATCTTAAGCAAAGATTAAAACTCGGTTGCCAACCAGCTGCTATTCTGTATTAATGCTCGCCTGGTACTCCACTGTTATCAGAGTGACAAATTCCAGGGAAAATTGCACTGCTTTCAGGTTTGATGTACCAGGCAACCAAGCAGTTGTCCATAACGATGAAATAACGGATGCAAACCGTTTCTTAAAGAGATATGGTTACCATCCAGCTGATATTCTGCTCGCCATAATATAAAAGTAGTAGTAACGGTTTACTTAAGAAGGGGAACTGAAGCATAGTTTGTTATTGGCTAATATTTATTCGCAAACAGTTATTTTAAATTCAGACAACCAAAGTAACGGTACTTGGGAAAGGGGAATACGAAAGAATGTTTCCTATTGGCTAATAGTTTTTGGGAACCGTTAAAGTAAATGAAGAGTAGCTGTGTTTTAAGAAGTCGGAAGCTAAGATTAAAGCACAGTTGGGAATCAGCTGATATTTATGTTCGCTTGGTACTCCCCCCCATCAGAGTTCCAACGTTCCAAATACCCAATCATGGCTCTCTCCTCTTTTTTGGTACTTATTTTTTTAATTTTTTTTTTTAGAATTTATTGAAAAAGTTGACATAAATACATGCATGCATATTGTTGTATACTAAATATATAATATATGTGTGTTTTACATTTCGTCTGGTGACTCTTGCGTAAATATCTACGGTTCTGTTCGGATCGCTTGGCGTGGAGCCCACGGAAAATATTGCTGTCGGATTGGTGTGGAGCGACGCGGGTCGCGTAAAAAAATATATCAGTTACGAAATGTACATCCATTATACTCGATAATTGAGTTATTATTGCAACAGATTTGCCCAGCTTCGTTTCGACTTGGGAGAGTCCGCGTCGTGTTGAACGTGTTGTGGTAACTGCAATTGAGGAAACACGCTCCTCTCGGTCTGAATGCGCTTTTTGAAAACGCAAATACATATATTCCGATTTGAATTTGAATGGGTCTAGCTGCTGGCCAGTGTCCAGTGTCCTTCCTGTCCTGTCCTGCCCGGTGCAGTGGTTCGCAAAATGTCCAAACTTTTTGGGAACAGGAACAAGCTTTGAAAATGCCTCAAACTACATACATATACGAATACAATATAAGCCGTCGTCGTCGTCTGCTTGAATATACTTTTGATATTGGTTACGATTAAGTACTTAATGTGCTAGAGATATCGCACACACGTGGTAATAAAAAACTTCTATAGATTTTTTTTCGAGAAAAGTATAACGATCTGGGCTCGAGGTCTCGAGCCGCGGAAGTGTGTGGTTGGAAAAATCAAATGGGAATAATCTGAATAATCGTTCGCGGTGTGGGGTTTTTAAATACGCTTAGCTTGGATTTGATCTTAGTTTTGTTTGTTTTTGGTTTACTTTAATTTAAGTACGACAGTTATGCATAAATGACTAATATTTTGTTGCTTCACATCTATTTTACTTGTGAGTTTTTGCCATTAAAATACTTTTGGTTTTGTTTATCGATTTCATTACATTTCATATCGACTCGATTCGATTCGATTTGGTATTTACGCAACGCTAAAACATTTTAAAATGCATTTTCAAAGTTAATTCAATAAATACGCTGTTTGCTTTTCCATTAGATAGGTTCTGTAAGCTTTTAAAGATCTAGACAAAGTTTTCGAGTGTCGAAAATTAGCAAAAAATGGGGGCCTACGAAGCGGCCGCCCAGTCCTGCTCCTGCTCCGGCTCCGGCTCCTGCTCCTCCATCAGCGCCAAGCGAGAGCGGGAAGCGAGGTTTATTGGCGGTGTATTGGTGTCGGTGCCTCTCCTGCTATGGTGTCGGTTGCAACCCTCGGGTGACTTGCCAGGCTGCGATGCAGTTCCTTCCCCGTCCATCCGTCACTCCTGTGTTCTGCTCCCTGCGCATGCGCACTTTTCCTCTCTGCTCCCGCTCCCTGCTCCAGCTCCTGCTCCTGCTCCTCCTCACTGCTTCAACCTGGCCCGGTCACCGATATCCCGGCCGCCGGGCCCGTCCCTCTATAGGCGGTTCTGGTTGAGCTGGGAACGCGGCGTGAAGGGGCTGACCATGACGCCGCTGGGCCAGATCGCCTCGTTGAACAGCTCGTTGAAGCGATAGTCCGGAATGGATATCTTGAACTTGCAGTACGACAGCTGCGACAGATTGGCATCGTTCTTCACCAGCTTGGTGCACTTGACCAGGTTCTTGTTGATCTTCAGCTCCTCGGCGAGATGGTCGATCACGTCCTCCTCGCTGGTATTGGTGGCAAACTTGCCCACCTGCACCCAACGGCCGTAATCGCAGACGACCTGCAGCCGGTCCGAGTTGCAATTATTGCCGACGACGATCAGGTTGTTCTGCTGCGGATGCTTCTTGCCGTCCAGGCCGCTGCCGGGACCACCCGGGCCCATGCCGGGGCCGCCCATGCCCGCGGAAGCTGCGCCCAGAGCTTGGAGCGGTTGGTTGCCAAACTGGAAGTACTGCTGGTACATCCTTCCCTGGATCTGGTTGACCCCGTTGCACACCTTGTTCACCTTCTCCTCGATGGTCTGCAGCTTGGCGGCGAAGGCGCGAGGCGATTGATTTTTACACTCGTCGCAGTGGAACGAGACCATCGGGTTCTTCTGGATGGCTTCGAAGACCGCATCATCGATGTTGACGCACGTGCGGTGGAAGCGTCGGCGGCACTCCTCGCCGCTGCAGCCGATGCTCGTGGCGACCGCCTCCTTGGGGACGATCGATTTCTTGCACTTTTGGCAGTTGTCAGCCATGATTAATCGCTGGACGTGCTTAGCTCCGTGGGGGCTCGTTGGTTACGCTTGAATTTCAGTTCTCGGTTCAGTTCGCCTTTCGACAGTTACTCCAAAGTGGATCTAACTGCTTTTCCTCGAACTGACGTGTGCCGCAGACGGAAAAGGGAATTCGATTCGAACTTCCAGAAAAAACACACACACACTGGCGCACACTGGGTACATACAGCTGGGCCACAGGCACAGCTACAGCTACAACAACAATAACAAATGCAAGAAATTCGAGCGAAAGTCGCCTCCTCTCGCCGCTCCACCCTCTTTCTCTGGTGCCTGCGTGTGCGCTTATGTGTGTGTGTGCGAGAAGAGCGAAGAGCTGAAATCGAGGAAAAGAGAACGACGGGAACAACGCGAAACTTGACAACCGAACGCTCCGAAGTTTGCTGAGTGACTGTGCGGGATCGAACTATGGCTATATCCGAATCAGAGTCCGAGTCCGAGCAGCAACCCCTGCGAAAGCTGCCAGGCCTCGTCGGGGGTGGTTTTAACCACTATTCTCACCATATGATTGCTCGTCGGCTGGCAACCAGTTTTTATTTGGTTTGCACCCACCCTGTTTTTCCTGGCATTGTGAACGTTCCGTTAACCGATGCAGTGTTGGAAAGTGCCCGAGGCGAAAGTTTCGAAAGGACACTTGTCTTTAAAAGTTTTTAATTTTTTACTTGGGATTAAAACATTGCTCTTGAAGCTACCAAAGTAATACAATATTTTACCTCGATCGAAGGAGTCTTACATCCGCAACAGAAATTTTTTATATTTGTTTTTACTTAATATTGTATATGATGATCACTTTTAAAACTTTCTGTAGCACTAATAATATTTTAGAATGTGCACCAGAACTTAGCCTAAGACTAAATTTAAATCGGAGTGATACAGAAACATTTTTCAAAATCCGTTCTATGAGTTTTTTGTTATAAAGTTTAGATTCTATGTAACCTTTTTGAAAACACTTTGGTCCATCCCATATACATTATAAATATCTAGCATGAAAATACGAACAAATTAAGGATAGGGCAATAGAAAGAATATATTAATTATAAAGGAGTTTATACATACGTACATATATGGTGTATGTTTTTAGTGTTTTAGTGGTCAGTAAAAATATATAAATAATAATGTTTTAACTCAATCATCACTAACAAAGCGTAAATAATTTATTTATAAATACTCATATCTTAAAAAGTAACTCACCACTTAAGAAAGGGATCAGCTTTACACAAAGGATGTCCTCGGAACACAATCCGCTTCGCTGGCCATAAAACTGGCTTACAACGTTGTAATTCAATTACACACCTGCAGTTTGCTGCACTTTCGCCTGTAATTGAAGTCGTTAACCTGCCGCCTGACATCTACTCCCTGCTCCCGCCTCAACTTGCAACAGTTGGCCCTTATCACGGACGAACACTCTCACCTCGCGGATGCAGCGAACTGGGAAAAGGGACACGCGAGCAACACGCTCCGCCAACTGAGGCTGTGCGCACAACCTGCGCCGTATTTATACGCTGCTCCCTGCTGAGATGTGTCCGCTTTCACTCCGGAGTATGGAGTCCAGAATCAGTGCAGCCGGAGAGGGGGATGATGGTCGACGAATGGGTGGGCTGCGGGGGCGATGTACGGGGGGGTGTTTGCGCATGTCCTTGCCGTTAAATGGCGACGAAGTTAATAATAATAAACAAGTAAATTTGTTATTGCAAAATAGATGCGACAATAAGATGCCCAGGAGTAGCTCGAATCTAATTTTCTTATTTATAATAATTATAGACTTTAAACATAACCCTTAACTATAAATAAAATGTTGTCTTAATATTTATAACGGACAATGTGTGTAAAAGGCTATAAAAACCCCATAAACACTTCCCTTCTTAGATTCGAATAAATATGCCCCTTCTCTTTATCTTTAATGGGTACTAAAACTGGCAGGAAAAATGCAAATAAAATTTGCAGGTGTTGGGCCTTCGCCCTCGATGACTTTACGGCTCCCTGCCTCTTCAGCTCCCCTGCTTCTCCTTCCGCTCCTTCGCAGCTGTTATTGTTTGCCATCCGCCTCCAGGATTTGCTGGCGGTAATTGGGTTTCATTAGGGGCAAGCGAGGACATCGGAGGCGGGGGCGTTTCCGTTTCCTTTGTGGGTCCTTGTTAGCGCTGCTCCAATTTCGCCCGACGCCTGCATTGTCAATAGATTTTAATCAGGTGTGGCAAGCTTGGTAAACAGAGGCGCCTCTTCTGACCCTTTCCTATCTCCGTTTTGCCTATTTAAATCTGGGCTTCTTCCCACCTCAGACTGTCTTTTATTTCCATTATCCTGTTTGCTCGCTGTCTCCGTAGGAATTGTTATTTATATATGCACCCCCAGGAGTCAAGTGCGCAGTTTGGATGACATCTAGCACAGCTCTGAATAGTATGCTACACTTTCTTAGATTCTATTTTTACTTAAATTTAAGATTCTGTTCTTTTACTAGGCAATCCTTTAAGGCTGCAGAAAAGAATTCGACTGAAATTGCATCAAAATCCATGAAAGAACTTAATTCTTAAGTAATCTTTATCCTAGATGGGCCATATCAAGCCTGCAAATTCACAGAAATAAAGGTAAGATAGTTTCCGACTCGAAACCGAAAGCATAATCCAAAACCTTTAACTCCCTGCTTTATTTTAGAACGAATTCCTTAACTTGAGACTGCCAAAAAATTAGTTTTCTTTATATTAATGAAATGCAGACCCTTTCCCAATATTAAAAGCCATCTATTGTTTTTATTTATTTATTTAAATAATTATGTATTTTCGGGGTGCAGTTAATCATTAAATTAATTAGTAATATTATTGTTTATATACGGTTCATATATATATACTCTCATTTCCGTCTGTTTTGTTGTCTTCTGGTTTTCTTACATCGTTCCTAGCTTTCTTCCCGCTTCCTTCCGAAAGGGTTCCGGGAACCGAAGTTCCGAAACCCCAGAACTCTCTCCTCCCTTTCCAATCTCTGTGACTCTCATAGGTGTATGTGTGGTTGTGTATACATTTTGTTGCTTTTTTTTTTTTCGGTTAAAATCGAAACAAAAAGTCGAAACGCTTTTCTAAACACTTGTCATTTTTTGGTTATTACATACATATATTGGATTTATATCTGGTAATGGTTATATGCATGTGAAGTGTCGTCTTTTGGTGAGTTCGAATTTCGAAATGGACATTGAACGAGATTTACTAATAAGCTTTAAGAGGGCCGACATATTGTACACGCTACGAATATTGCTAAAAATACCTGCACTTGGATTTAGATCTTCGATTTTTCCTTCATTTCATTCTTTATTTTCTTTGTTTTTCTCTCTTTATTTTCATAATTTAACATATTATTCTCAACGATTGGTTTGTGCCCCAAAAATTGTTTGTTTGGTAGGCAAAGTAGCACTTTGGGCAGGCGCTTGTTGAATCAATTAGTAATAATACATTTTAATTGTAGTATAGTTTAGTATTTTTAGAACAAGGTATAAGTACAATATGTGCTGCGAGCGTGCTTGGGCTCAAAGTTATGTATTTCTCTATGCGATCGAATGGGATTTCGGTGTCTGGTGGCGTGTGGCGTGGGAGTGGAGTATGTGTGAGATCTAATATCATATCGTTACACGTACATTTATGTTTATATAGGCTCTACGAATCCGTCTCGTCTATTACTCGTAACATTGAAATATACATACATATTGTTAATTGCCTCGGCTTCGGCCTCTGTCTCTCTGTTAAATAAACAACTCCAACGGAACGTATTGTGTGTCTAGCGCTTAATTTAATCGTTGAACTGTCTGGCTTCATCGTCATCTTCAATTTCAATTGAGTAATACAAGTAATAATGATTGCACATAAACAGAAGACTGCCAATAAATCGCATTGTACATATATTTTCACTAGATTTCAAGAGGTCCTTGTTATGCTGATTTCGGGGTTTCTTTTGCCATCTCTTTTCTATATAAGTTTGTTGCACAGTAAAGTTCCATGAATACATTTAATAGTCAATTATCTATATGTTTAATTGCTGTTATTTCTTTCTTTCAAATTACTTTTCTTTTTTTTTGATTATACATACATTTCGAATACTCGCACATATTGGCGTAACTTTACTTAGGAACAAAAGCTTAGATTTCTTTGGTTTTTAGCAACCTGTTCCGAAATATAGTAGTTCTTCTTTCTTGTCTAGATTTTTGCTAAGGAAACTGAGTTCAAAGAGCTGCGAACGTTGGAAAGCGACCGCCTGGTCCTCGTGCTGCCACTGGCGCTCCTTGTTGCCAGTGCAGCTCAGAGATCCAAGTTCCGTATAGTATTAGTATGTGATTTTGTTTGGTTTCGTTTTCGGGGTTACGTTTTACTCGTAATATTCAAGTTCCATATATTTATATTTATATTTTTTATGTTATATTTATATTTATATATATATATACCGCTTTTTTATGCATGAAATAATGTAACCATAAACATAAATTAGCAACAACTTTAATTTGTCCGGAGCGTCTTCCCTTTTTAGATTTAGTATTAATATTATGACGTAAGTACTTAAAACCTTACTGAGGTTTCTTGCAATTTTCAAGTTCTTCTAGTTTAACTGAGTTTTAATTATCGGGGATTTGTTGTTTCGCCACTGGGACTGTGGCATTATCATCGAGAAACGTTCGTCAATGGAGCCAGGATACTGGTAACTTATACGCCTCCATGGTCGCCGCCGGCTGCTGCTGCTCCTGCTCCGGCGCCTGCTCCTCCATCATCCACCAGCGACGACTGGCCGGCGGGCTGCTGCTGCGGTGGCGGCGGCGGTGGCTGCATGTACTGCGGGGGATACTGGTACTGCGGCGGCTGCTCCCCGCCTATGAGGCCGAGTTTATCTGTGCGGGAATACACATGACCAGAGTTAGTAAGTGGCAATAGCAGAGGACTCTTTGTTCTTTAGCTTAGCTGCCGCCAATCTCGTTGGAATGACAATCACATCGATACACACGGGTATATACGCCAAAAAATATTACACTTTCAATGGTTAAAAGCTTCACTCATGATGGAATATAATATATATATAGTAGCAAGTGGACGTGGGAGGTGGATTATGGATGGGCAGGGTCATCCAACGCATATATATATATATGTACATTTAGGCAATCACAGAAAGCTGTTCCCCTTCCCCATTTTCCCGCCCAATCTCCCCCTGCTTCGCTTTTTAGGTGCATTAAAACTTAGGCCAATTTCCAGAACAGAACGTATATTCCAACAACATTGAATCGAGAAATTATAGAACCATAAGGAGAAGTATACTAAGCACACAGGCACATCGATTAACTCACACACATGCGGCTAAAATGATAAAGAAACAAGGGACAGCGGAAATGGAAACACAAAACGAAACGACAGCGGAAACGGAAGGAAGAAGAAGCGCAGGTGTCAAATTACATGGGGTTTCTTTTTCGATTGTTTGCTTACAGTGTTGGAAAAGATCAGTTTTTTTTTCAATGGTACAAAGAAAATGTGTGTTGTTTTTTTGATTTTCTGATTTTTCTCATTTTGTTTCTTTTTTTTAATTTTGGTTAATGGTTCTACGGATGCAGCTGGTGGTTGGTTGGTTAATCGTGGCTAATCGATGGATGTTGTTGCTTGGTGGTTTCTGATTTCTGATTGAGAGAGAGCTGAGCTGAGATCGTTCTATTGTCCAGTCACCACTTCATCCGCAGGACTCTGTGGGTTGTCGGTCAATTTCTCGGCCAATGGCTTCTCGAGTGTCGGTGGTTCGGATTTTTGTGTATGGTGGTGTTGTAGCTGTACTTGTTGTTGTGGTGGTGATGGTGGTGGTGGTGGTGCTGAATCTGGTACAGATGCCTGAGCCAGAGCAGGCTGCAAGGCAGGTGGCTGCTGCTGCGGAGCAACATTATCATCCGACATGTACGGTTCTACGAGAAATTTTGTTGTTTGTTTCAATGAATTTTTCATTTTTTTTAGTTTGCGAAGCGAGCAGATTTAAAAGATTTATAAACAAAAAACCATAAATATACAAAAACACGATAAAAATTCGAGTTGTTGTGTGGAATAGATGATTTTTTTGTTGCTTCAAACGGGTGCACCTAGCGATATGATTAATAATAAACAAAGGTGACTCTCGTCGTCGCGTCTCTTTACCTCACACAGCAGAGTGTGTGTCTGTGTTATTTCGAGGGGTAAATTGTGTTGATCAAGAGAGTCATATATTCTTATGGTAAACAAATATTGTACAAAGCTTTCAGTGTGTCTCAGTTACTCTTCGTCTTTCTCTGTAATTGTTCAAAAATATATTGTTCAGTGTAACAAAGAAGAGTGTGTGAGTGTGTGTCGAACATAGGTAAAGAACACGTAAAAAACATATAATTAAATAATAAAGAACGGCAGTACTTTATGCTTTTGCTGGGGTTTGCTAGCTCTTCGATCTTATTGGAGATGGCCGTTGCGTTTTGAGTTGGGTTGAGAGTTATCGAGTATCGAGTAGCGAGTAACGAGTAACGAGTATCGAGAGAAGGGTCCACTACGGCTACTACGTTTACTGGGGAAGCTGGGGGGTTCGAGTTGTATTAATATATTTTACACAGGACTTGGCACAATCATTGTGTGTCTGTGGCTGCGAATGCCAATCATCAGAACGAAACAAACGAAAAACGGATACGGATACGAAACACAGAGCAAATCACAAACTTTATTACGATTACGGCTTACGGGAGTTACTTCAGCTAAGTATGTTGGAACTTAAGGTCCTACGGTTACGAAAGCTAACAAGGTACAAACGAAGGTATATCGCCGCTAGGCTATGGCAGAGAGGCGATATACGTGGATTACGGGTGTTAAGGCAACGGAACGATAACAAGACACGATAACGACACACGATGAAATCATTACCGAACCTGTGCGTATGCTCGTTATGGAACCAGATGATGTTGGGCTTGGATATTCATACAATACAAATATATACCGATATATATAGTATATATGGTTATTGTTCTAGTGGCTGTTGAGGCGCATGATATGGTATATATGGTTATTTTTTTTTTTTTTGCAAATTTCGCAAGGCATCTAGGTCGAATCAGCGAACGATCAGTTGAACTGTGAGGTTCGGCGGAGCTCTACTCATAATAGCTGCTGTTAATGAGTCTGAATTTTGGTTTCGATTGGTTCTTATTGGGTTGATTGATTGACTTTTTTGATTTGGTTTCGATTTGCATTGCATTGCGGCTAAGTTACTATGGTTCTTATGGATTAGCAATCTACATAAAGTTACCTAGAGAAAAAAAGGTGGCAAAGTGGAATTAAAAACGCAATTTAGATTCGGTGTGTAGAGAAACGAAAGTGAAATTAGCTCTAAACCAAGGTGAACTCAAAAGATAAAACACAATTCGGTTAAGGAGTAGGATCTCTGGAGTTCCTTCGGTTTCGGTTCTGTGTCTGTGTCGAGTGGCTGTGGGGGTCATGTGTGGGTCCGGGTAATGAGTGTGTGAGGAGTGGCTAGGATCGATCAACTTACTTGCAATGATGCCCACGACAACCAGGCCAATCACGCCCATAATGATCATCATCTGCGGTTAATTAGGCGATTAGTTAAGTCATAATTCCCAAGGGACTTAAGTCTGCGACCCACCTTCAAGTTCTGCAGCCAGAATTTCCTCTTGAGCTTGCCCGCCTGCTGCTCGAACTGCGAGGCACCCTGCTGCAAGGCATCGGCACGATCGTCCAGCTCCGACAGCTTGCTGTCACGCTCCAGCACCTTCTCCACATTCGTGCGCATGATGTCGACGACCTAGGTGGGGTAGACAGGATATATCATAAGTCTTCTCGACCAAAAAACAATAGATGCTGATGCAGAAAGAAGCTTTCTCCTTCTCTTACCCCTTAGAGAGACATTCAACAAGGATCTGCTTGACCTTTGCTTTCCTCTGAACTCACCTCATCGACCTGCGCCTGCGTCTGCTGGAGACGCTTCTGTGCCGCTATCTGCTGCGGATTGTGTGGCCCGCCCACAATCTCGCCATCGCCGCCCTCTCCGGCCGGAGCTCCGGCATTTGGTGGTGCATCGCCAGCTGGTGCAGCGTCCGCCCTGCGATGTCAGGCGCATGATGATAATGATGATGGGGAGGAGGAGCAGATAAGGTGGTCATTAGTCATCGAGGAGCGCACAGAAATAGCTCGGAGCCAAGACTAATCAACTCCCAACGGGGGCGCTCAAATTAAATACAGTACTTGGATTACACACAAGGAGTGGGTGTGAGTTGGGTTCGGGTTTCGACTAGTTTCTAGCTTTAATCGTTTACATCTCTCGCTGATACAGTACGTGAACGGCTATATAGACAGTGCTGGAATATACGTATATATGTCTAGCCAGGAAAAGCCTACGGCTACCCTTTTTGTTTATAGAGCGGCTCACACTTACGGTTCCTTGTTCTTGTCTTTCTTGCCCATCTCAGATCAGAAACCCAAAAAAACTGAGACCTGTGCTCTGCTGGGGGGGCCAAAGCGAAAGTAAATAATTAATAATAAATAATAATAACCGATTAATATATGGGTTTAGACATTGGTATGTCCTATAGGCATAGTGATAATATCTTATACCCAGTTGGACAGATAATAAATCATATATTCCTGCTTGTCTCCCTATTAGAAATTATATTTAAAGGCTAAAAGTCATTGTCTGTGTAGAAGTATCTATATCCAAGCCATATTTCTTTTTTGTTTGCCAACAACAACAAAGGAAAACAAATCGATATAGTTAGGCACAACTACTAAGACCGGCAACTGTGGAATTTCTAATGGTTATAACTATTTTTAATTTGGGTTAAGAGGCCTGGCTCTCTCTTAGGTGCAATTAAGGTACTTTGCATGTTGTCCTGACTCATTTTGCTGCGAAACTACGTATTCCTTTATTTATTGATTTTGCAGTGTGAGAGACTTGGCCATGTGATGCCACGACAACGTCATCGCCATCGGCGTCCAAGTGATTCATTCCCACCAAACCGAGCTATAATACAATGTTCAAACTGCACCTGCAGCTGGTCTCCGTTTGTGCTCTTTCTTTTACGATTCCCAGCCACTTGGACTTGAAATGAAATGGCAAGTGGCGAATGGCCGAAACCCATGCTGCGTATACTTAATGCGTGGCTATCAAACGCGAAAAGCGAGGGGGGAAATCAATAACGACGATGTCCTTTCACTTACATTGCTCTGTTGGTTGTTGTTTGTTTTGTTAGCCTGGAGTGCTTAGATTCTGGCGATGATTTGGATGATGTGCACTGTGGCCAGCAACGTCTTTAACTGCCGCAGGTCGAGGTTGGTTGGGATGGTTGGTTAGAAGATGGTGGTCAGTGGGTGCAGCTGAACCGTGCTTCGTTGTTTTTGTTGTCTCTCAGTTGCGCTCTCTCCGTTCAGTTCGCCCGCTCACTCTCTCTGTCTCTCTCTCTTCGCTCGCTAGCTCTACCGCCAGAGCTTTTTGCGCCCCCAAATCGTCAATGAAAATTCACTCAGGCACACTCCACGGGAGGATTGGCTGGACCTGGATGAGTATATGTGTATGCGTGTGTGTGTGTGCGGGTAACACTTGCCACGACAGCCCTTCCGAGGAATTTTCTGGCTCAGCGCTGCTGAAACTGCTGGATAGAGTGCGAAAATAGTTTCAACTATTTTTAGTACAACGAGGTTAATTGGTTGTTTGTCTATTTCTGGGACTGCTATAATCTTCTAATTCTAAGTTGAAAGGGCAGCAACACGAAACGCCCACCAATGGCTTCGTCCCTTTCGGTTGCACAGCCCGAAAGGGAGTCCTTGCAAACGCTTCGCAAAATACTAATGCTTTGCGTGCTGAATTTCTGTTTTTAAAATAGTCTCAAGTGCCTTTGCTCTCGGGGACTGTGGAAAAAATCAATGAAATTCTGCACGACACACAGGATTCGGTTGCATTTGCCATGACATTTTGGCTTGATTTTTCTTTGCAAATTATCTCCTCTATTTTTCAGCTACGAACATTGGGACTTCAGCAACACTTGATCTTGGCTTGGACGGTTTTAGTTTACAGAAAATGTTGCTTAAATAATAATCTTAGAACTATTTTCACGCAGCACAAGGAAAATTTTCACTTACGACGTTTTTAGCCAACTGCGAAAACTTGCAGCTTTCCTAACTGTTATGTGTATTTGGGGAAAAAGCTCGAGCCATGGCGAGCGAGCGGATTTCCAGCGAGAAGCTTTTCCATGTCGAGATGTTAAAGTAGCGAGTGGCTTGGCCCAAGCCGGGATATTGGAAAGGCTTTAAAAAAAATTCTTCTTCAATCCTTACAAAATGTATTCTACATTAAGAATTTTATTGTTTAGTTGCAAAAAGCTTATAAAAAAAAAGAGGGTTTTAGGGTTTAAAAGAAAAATCAATCAATTTAGACTTATATGGAACTAAGTACTATCTACGTATTTATCTATTTAAATGTAATTGTACTATAGCGGCTTTCGGAACTTTGTCTGAATCCAAACCCGATACATTTTCAAGCAACGACCGCGATTAACCTGCAGCCGCCGGTCCACGATTAGCTGCTCCTCCTTTAGCCCCGCCTTGGCGTGCATGCTCCGCAACTCGTCCTCCGTAAAAAAGTACACCATGGTGCCATCGCCGCGTACGTAAAAGTTGTCCTCCAAGCACTTGCCGCTCTTGAAGCGCAGCTGGGCCAGATCGTACCGGCCGTAGTCGCGGAACAGCAGCAAACCCCCGGGTCGTAGGTACCGATAGCAGTTGTCCAGCACTCGCTGCATCTTCTTTGGCTCAATGGCCGAGAGAACGAAGATCATCACAATGATGTCCTGGGAGTTCTCCTCGAAGGGCACCTGCCACTGATCCAGCGTGGCGTCCATGACGAACACCTCGCAGCGCTTCTTATCGAACTGCGGCTGACTCCGGAGGATTTCCACGGCCCGGGCGGAGAAGTCGCAGCCGAAAACTTTCAGTTGCGGTTCCGAGCTGTGCTGCAGCAGGGGTAGGATGGTGTTCCCGACGCCACAGCCCAGCTCGAAGATGCTGCGGGGCTGCGCCGTGTCCTTATCCGCATCCAGTGGAGCCAGTTCGGGAAACTCCGTGAACAGCCAGTGGCGGTCCTTGAAGAAGCGATTGTCGTGGATGCCGTAGAAGCTGTCCCAAAACTTGGGCGCCTCTGACTGGAAGCGATCCCTTTGCTCATCGTCTAACTTGCTGGCCGAGTTTTTGGCCACCGCCGCCTGGGCGGCCAGTTCCTGCTCCTCGTCCCATTCCACGTGGTCCCTGCAGATCAAGAATTAGAGGGGTTTCCGTGAGTACAGTACCAAGCATTACCAGGCGTTAAACTCGAACACCTCGTGCCCATCGGTGAGCACTCGGCCGCCTGCCCCCGCCGGCTTCCGACGCTGGCGAGTGTGCTCCCACGTCTTGCTGGCCAATCGGCGCCAACTCTGCATTCCATATTTACCAAGCATTGTGCTGAAAGACGTCGGCCTCGCCGGTGAGCAGCCGGGTACC
Organism: Drosophila trapezifrons; assembly: GCA_018874455.1. NCBI lineage: Eukaryota > Metazoa > Arthropoda > Insecta > Diptera > Drosophilidae > Drosophila > Drosophila trapezifrons. The sequence goes on along the minus strand of JAEIIF010019214.1, from coordinate 16,084 downwards.
AAACTGGGGGCGCCTGTCGTTCTCCGCCGCGGGTGTGTCACTCATTAATCCCTGTTTCTGTCCACCTGTTGTTCCAAATTATAATTCTTAATTTGTAAACACGCCGCTGGGCTGGAGCTCGGCAGCAGGAAAATTACAATATTTTCGGTATTCTACCGACGGGTCACACTGGATGTTTAGCGGGAAATCGCTTTCTTGCTGTTTTAGAGCTAAAGTTTTAGGGCAATTTAAAATTTGTTTGTAGGTAATAACAGTTACATCATTTTAAACCTTTTCTGCAGTGAATTCGGTAGTTACCGGATAAAAAACTAAGATCGAAAAATTCATTTGGCTGCACAAATTAAAAAAAAAAAAGTTTGTTTTCATTATTATTGCTGTTGGTTTTAAATGAAACTAACTTTCTGCTAAAATATAATTTTATAAAAGTTAACTATAGCATTCACAAAGTTGTGCTGGAAAACAATCGATACTATCGACGATTTTAATATTTCAAAACACCGATATTTTTTGGAAACATCGATAGTGACTTGAGCTGGAAAACAATCGATATTACTATCGTTCGCTTTAAGTGTGACCAGTTGGCTTTGAATCGATTTATCGCCGTTCTCGATAGCTCCAGTTGGTATATCAAAACCGCAAACCAGCCTTTTTGTTGTATTGTGCGTTGTTTTCTCCGAATATTTAATAATATTAAGAATATATCTGTAGATTTTCCTTCGACTGGAAAACAAGCAGCAACAGGAAAAATGATGAACGAAGCCGCTCTGGCCAATATGATACCCTACGACACCATTGGTCTTTACGAGCAACCCAAGCCGCGCTTCATCTTCAAGATGCCCCGTGTGGTGCCCGACCAGAAGTCCAAGTTCGAGAGCGACGAGCTGTTCCGTCGCCTTAGCCGGGAGAGCGAGATTCGGTATACGGGCTACCGGGAGCGCAGTATCGAGGAGCGGCAGGTGCGCTTCATGAACGGCTGCCGCGAGGGCCACACGGAGACCAGCTTCGTGGCCTCGGGCACAAATCTGCAGCTGGTGTTCAATGCCAATCAGAACCCGTATCTGCATGACAAGGAGTGCGACTTCGACAAGGAGCATGGCAAGGTGCACATCAAGTCCTACTTCATTATGAACGGTGTGTGTGTCCGTTTCCGCGGCTGGCTGGACCTGGAGCGGCTGGACGGTGTTGGCTGTTTGGAGTACGATGAAAGGCGGGCAATGCATGAGGATGCGATCCTGCGGGACCAGATCGATCGGTACAACCAGCGATTGCGCGAGTTCGAGGACACGAAGCGCGCCTATCGCGACAATCGGCAGGACGAGATGGAGGCGGTGCGGCGCGGTGTGGCCTCCGGGGGCATTGGTGTCGGCGCCAGCATGTGGCGACGTTAGTTGGACCTGTGGACGGCGCCACCGCCGTCGCACCAGCAGCTCCAGCTTCAACAGCAGCCGCCGCTGCCGCCACCGCTGCCGCACCTGCAGCATCAGCCGCAGCAGCAAGAGACTCAATTCGCGAATACTCATTACTTCATGGACAACTGAGAATGCTCCGAACCCGCTAACGGGTATCCCCCTTTGTGCGAGATTAGAAAACGCTCGAATAAATATGCTCCTAGACTTAGTTTTAGTTCTAATTAATGCTTACTTTACGTATGCTTTTACGGTATTATACTTACAAACTTAGCGTGGAATTAGTGTCGTAACTTTAACTAAAAAATACATAATTACTAATCGATATCTTGTTGGTTCTCTGGGGCTTTCCGGAATGACGCAGCGCAGCGACTGACCTGAAGAACTCTTCGAAGCAGTCAGTCTTTCTCGGAAATATGGCTGGATCTTAGCACAACGAAAACACAAGCTTCTCTTGATTATAATATACAGATACTGAACTTTATATTCATACATAAGCAATGATGGTGTAAAACTAAACTAAGAAGGAGTCTCTCCCGCTCGGCGTGTGAAGAGGCGTTGGTTAAGCGGATGTCTCTAGCGGAATTGCAGGCTGGATATGCGCAGCCCGATGCTCTCCTTGCCAATCTGGCTCACCTCGCACACTGTGCAGAGATGGCCCTTGTATTGCGGGTCGTAGGAGGAGCCGCAGAAGGGACAAGTCACTTCCGGCTTGCCCCTGTACAGCGGCTTCCAGCTGATGCCGCAGATGGTGAACGGATTGAATTCCTCGTACTGCAGCTGGTGCTCGTCCACGGGATTCACCTCGCAGGCCTGCAGGATCTTGCGCACCTGCTGTGCCACATCCGGTCGCGGTGCCAGCTCCAGGAGACGGCGGGCAAAGGAGGCGGCCGTCTTGTAGTTCTTCAGCTTGAAGAACATATTGAGGGCGGTGCGCAGGGTGAGGATCTGGTGGACTGGCTGCAGCTTGCAATGCGTAAAGTAGGCGGCCATTTCGCACAGGCGCTTCTGCTCCTCCAGCGTCGACTTGGGCATGCCCTTGCGCACCGTCTCCATCTTTAGGCCGACAATGTACTCAGCACAGATCCTCAGCAGCTGCTGGGCCTCCGCAGTGTCCACCTTGGTATCGACTACCAGCAGCGGAATGCTGATCAGAATGGAGTGGAACTTCTCGACGGCCTCTGAAAACTTGCCGGAAGTGGTGAGCTGGTAGCCGGCTTGCAGGCGCGCCACCAGATCGTTCAGCTTGATGCCCAGTGCCGGGCGATGCAGCTTGGCATTGGCCTCCGAGTAGTTGCGCAGCGGATAGCCGCTGAGGGACTGCAGGTTCGGGTTGGCCGTGTAGCTGGTCCGCGAGCAGGCGTAGTTCTGCAGGAAGAGCGGCTTGAAGGGCTTGAAGTTCACCACGCCCAACTGGTCGTTCAGCAGCCGGAAGGCGCTCTCAAAGGACCCGGCCTTGACATGGTCCAGCACCAGCGGCGAGTTGTTGGCCCACTGCTGTGCCGGCGACAGCCCCTTGTTGGGGGCCGCATAATAGTTGCTGTCCAAAGCGGAGGCCTTAATCTTGGAGGCCAGCTCTTCGGGCACCACCAGATCGTCGTCACCGACATCCCAGCCGGCGCCATCCTCCCCGCCAGCTCCGCCCTCGCCGTCGTTGCTGAGCGCATCGTGCATCTCACCGTCTTCGCCGTCCTCGTCGAGTCCCAGATCTGCATCAGCTCCCCAGCCGTCGCCTCCGGCATTGTGTTCGTCCAACAAAGCAGCATCGGCATTGATGTTCAGCGCCTGGCGAGCGGTGGCACTGGTTCCTGCTCTGGTGACCATGGCGCCCTCAAAGAAGCCCTTGGAAACGGAGAGTAGCGGCCAGTTGGTCTCGAGCTGCTGAATGGGCACCGGTGGCTGCAGGAGCTGGGCATTGGGGTTCACCTCGGGCAGGGTGTTGCCCTGTGAGGTGATCGACTCGCCCAGGGATTCGGTTAGCTCTTCAAAGCCATGAGTGGCTGCCGTTAGATAGGCCAGCGAGTGCTGTCCGCAATTCTTAAGGATGCTGACCCGTTCCTTAACGTCGCCCAGAAGCAGGGCGCCCTGGTACTGGGCGGACACATCCTTGCGAATCTCTGCGATCTTGTTCATCTTCTTCAGCTTCTCCAGGTTGCCGGTGATCAGGTAGAGGAAGCTCAGCTTATCAAAGTTCTTGGTGCGCTGGTAGCACATCTCCACCACCTGATGGTTGCCCTGGAGCAGGGCACTCTGGCCCAGACGGTCCCAGCAGTCCTTGTCGTCCAGTGCCTTGGCTGCCTCCAGAGCGATCTCGATGTTGCCGCACTCCAGAGCCAGGCCGAAGCGCGTCTTCTCGTCCTTGACAAAGTGCAGGGCCACCTCCGGATAGCCCTTCTGTTGCAGGTACGCAATGATGCTCTGGCCCACCAAACGGGCGTTTCTCACCATATGCAGCACCTCGTCGTACTTCCGCTGGATCAAGGCCAGCTTGAATTTGTACTCCGTGGAGTCGATGTGGAGCACGCGGGTGCGGCACTCGCGATCCAAACAGAACACCTGATTGCCCTTGACGCGCGTCAGGTAGATGGGCAGATCCAGTGTCCGGATGATGCCGTGGTCGCCGTTGGTGATGGCGTACTTGATGTGGTTGCTCGTCGTGTAGATAAACACGCCCGACTCGTCCCAGGCGCCGGACTTGACGCGACAGTTCTCCTGCACTGTGCACAGGTACTGGAGCCTTCGGTCGCAGATGGTCACCGAGTGCTTGCAGAGCAGCGCCACCAGGGACATATCCGAGGACCACACCACATAGCGGCACTTTGCCAGCTTAATGCTGCCCACGGAGACGAGCCGTTGCACCTCGTACAAGGTAACAAATTCAGGATCGCGGATGAGCAGCATTCCGGTGCCGGCATAGAAGATCTCCTCACAGAACGTGGGCAGCTTCTTGGTCACCTCGTTCTTGAAGTTCTTGATCACCAGCTGCTGGTTGCGATCCAGCACGGCGAAACGGTTGCGTGCCACCCAGATGGCCGTGATGCCCGAGCTGCGCTTGCTGTCCGACTCGCTCTGGCTCTCCGTGTCCTTGGGTATCTGGCACAAATCGTACGTGCTGTTCTCCAGGTTGTTCGTTCGCGTGCAGATGAGCACGGCGTTGAGGGCCGGATTGTACGACATGCTGTACACCGGCGATTTGCCCGGACGCAGCTGCATCACCACCGTGTCCTTGGTGGTGGTAAAGTCCAGCTTGCGCAGGAATCGCTCCTTTACATAGTAGAGAATGTTGCCATGCACGGCATAGGCGGGACGTTCGCGCTCCAGCTTGAAGACCACCATTCCTGTGGGGGAAAAGATAACATTAATATCAAATATAAGAATTCCCGAAGGACATGCAATAGACACCCACCTCCATCGTGTCCAGCGGCAAACAGATTCAAGGTGGGATGCGCCGTGAGGATCCAGAAGCGCTCGTTGTCCCGCCGGAATGTGAACAAGCACTGACGCTTGGTCATGTCCCAGACACGAATGCTGCGATCCTCGCCGTTCGACAGGATTAAGTCCTGGCGCGGATGGAACAGCACGCTAGACACGTTATTGTAGTGGCCACGACAGGTGTCCACCTCCCAGGCCTTGTACTCGTTCATGCGCCACAGCTTCACCAGCCTGTCGTCCGCTCCGGACACAATCAATGGCAATGTGGGATGGAAGCTGGCCCAGTTAACGCCGCGATCGTGGCCCTCGAGCACATGCTTGACCACTGCGTCCGCCTGGCCAAATAGATCCGTGGCGCCCGGATGACCCTTCAAATGATCATCGAGGCCACCGGGGCCGGGTGCCACGTTCTTCTTGCGCAGCCCCGAGATGTCCCACACGCGCACCGTCTGATCGAGCGAAGCGGACACGATCTGATCCTCCGTGGGATGGAACTGGGCGCACATTACATAGTGGTTGTGGCCCGTCAGCACACAGATGCAGTTACGGGACTGCCAGTTCCATATGCGGATCGTTTGGTCGTCGGAAGCACTCAATATCCACGGATACTCGTGGTGGAATGCCACCGTACGCACATAGTCCAAGTGGGCCAGCAGTGTGAAGATGCAGCGCCGCTGCTTGTAGTTCCACACCTTGATCTTGTAGTCGTCGCCGCCGGAGACGAACAGCGGCATCTGCTGGTGGAAGGCCACGCCGCGCACCGGTCCGTCGTGCTCATCGAACTTCTCGAGGAGCGTGTGCATCCGGTAGTCCCACAGCTGGATGACGCCGCTGTGCAGACTGACCAGAATCCAGGGCCGCTTGGGATGGAACGAGAGGCCCTTCACCCGCGCCGACTTCGACTCGAAGTTGGTCAGCATGTTGGCAATTTTAACTTTTTTTCTTCACAATTTCCTGCCTGTGTTCCTGTGGGTGTCGGCTTTTCTTTCAGGGGCCCGTTTTCCGGTTGCTTTGGGCACGCGCCTGCATCAAAACATGTGAAAGAGATGGAAAGGGTTATGGGTCAGTTAATGGCTGCCGAAATGAACACGTAGCCTAGGCTAATTATTAATTTTTAGAAGAAACACCAACCAAATTGTGAAAATTGTGACACGTCAATTATCTTCTTCTTCCTCGCCAATGTTGAACACGCAGGCAGAGTTGCCATCGGCTGGCGAAGGTCCAGTAACAGCTGTTCCACACTGGCTGCCATAAGTAGGCACACATAGTCCATGCTTACGACTTATAGAATTTGTTTACAATAATTAAATCTTTGACTTAATTCAAAGAATGACTTCAAATTTAATAATCGTAGGTTTTTATTTTAAATTGTTCATACAATGATATTCCAAAAACGCATTTCTTACATTTACTTCCGAACTATTTTTTAGTAGCCACTGTGATGTGAGTTGTTTTCCAACACTAGCGCAATTTGTTTATTTTTTGACCTACGATGGAAAAGTTCTAAATAATAGACGAACGACATGACTCTGGCACACCGGGCGCTCTTTACATGGTTTATTGTCCTGGTCTTCTTCATCTTGCTGTGCCTGCGCCTGGAGCCGCGCACCAACTGGAATTGGTTCGTCACCTTTACGCCGCTCTGGGTCTTCGACGTGATAATCATCATATACGTGATTATCAAGTTTATACGGAAGTGGCGGAACCTGAATAGGCTCACGGACCTCCTCTTTCTTTACAAATGGAACATTGCCGGCGTGCTGCTGACCATCGCCTCCCAAGTCATGATTTGCCTGCGACTGGAGTATCCTCATCAAATCCCCATATATGTGACCGTCGCCCCGCTGGTCCTGCTCCTCAGCACTGCCATTTTCTACGTGGGCAGTCACTTGGGCAAGCGCGAGGGCTGGTTGCAGTGAACGCCAAGGAATTAGTCTAGTTTAGGATTAGGATTATGTGTATATTGTAGGATTAAGAGGCGTGCATAAAGTGAAAACCCAAATTCAGAAGCCGTATTTGCTCTGGGTGGCTCGACGGGTCTGCCTGTTGGCCGACCACATGGCCTGCAGCTCGGCCTCGTTGGCCTTGGCTTTGTGCGCCAGGTAGGTGATCTGGTGCTTGCGCCGCGTGCCCGCCACCGGCTCCTCGTCCGTCAGCACTCCGGTGGGCTGGAAGGTCGTGGACGAGGCCAGTGCCGTTCGCATCCATTCGTCGCGGTCGGGCAGGACCTGCGATCCAGAGATGTCGATCACCTGCATCTCCTTGGCCTCCTTCCGTCGTCGCTTGGCATTCTTGCCAACCAGTGCATCCATGGCCTCGGCGTTTAGTTGCTGCTCGTGGTAGCGCTTCTGTGCCTGCTGCACCTGCTCCTCCTCAAGGCGAGCGGTTTCAGCTTCAGTCGCCTCCCTTTCTGCGATTTCTTCGAGGTATTTGCTGCTGGCCTCCACCATTTTCGCTGCGCGTTTGGCCACCAAGGCTGTGATCTCGTTGCTGCTCACCTCGGGTAGCTTCTGTTCGGTGTTGAGGGAGAAGAAGTCACCAGAAGTGCCTTCCTCATCGTCGTCCTCACTGTCGCTGGCATTCACCAGCTTGGCCACAGGCTTAGATTGGGCGGGCTTAGAGCTATCTCTTCCTTCCGTACTCTTCTTTTGGCCAGAAGCCTTGGGGCCATCCACTCCCTCGGTGTTGTGGGCTGCTCGTCGCTGCTTCACTGTGTCGGGCACAAAAGCTGGAGCGGACCGAGGCTGAGATGGCTTTGGAGCAGGTGTGGTGCTGTTTGTCGGGTTGGCTGCAACTGCTTCCGATGAGGATGTCTTGGCGAAATTCCGCTCTGACTTGGCTTGGGGCAGCATGCCCAGCAGTCCGGATCCCTTGGGCACAACGGGTTTGTCAACCTTGTTCTTGGCCTTGTCTGCTTTCTCCTGGTCCACATCGGAGAAGTCCCTCAGCGATGGAATGCTGATCTTGACACGTCCCTTAACCGGCGGCGGTGGTGGTTTCTCTATCTGTACAGGCAGCGCCTTTTTGTGCAGGAACTCATCATCTTTTTCCTCTATAATTGCCTTGCCGGAGGCTGCTGCTGTTCGCGGCATTGGCAGCTTTGCAAAGGCGGGGGCCATCAGCTCGTCCACATCCTCCTCTTTCGACTCCTCAAGATTTACCTTTGGCTTGGGCAAAGCTAGAGTAAGTCTTCCAGAGGGCTTAAGCTCCTGCAAGGACACTTCTTGCGGCACAAAATCGTCATCCTCGTCGCTGATGTGACCACTGGTTGTGGCTTTTGTTGTGGCTTTCGTGCTTGGCTTGGCCTGCGGCTTAATCACCTCAGCCTGTGGCCTCGAGCTCTCTTCCTCCTCCTCGTTCTCGGATTCCTCATCAGAACTGGCGGCATAGGCGACGAGCGACATCTTTTGTAGTTAATATTAAAAATGTGTAAATAAAACAATTTGCTTCAGCTGTTCAATGCGGCTAGAGTTGCCATCTGTATCAAGAGTTTCATTGTTGCCATCTACTTTTACTAGCTTTCAAAACTAGTCAACACTGGAAAAAGTGAACGTTTCAAATTTTAAAATTAAAACGCAATTTAAATAATTTTATATTTAAATATATTTTTATATACATATACACCGTTTATTTCTAAATATATATCTGTCTACCTGTTAACCGAAAACTTAAGATGTACGATTTCGTTGGCGACCCTGGATTATAAAACCTTAAAAATAAAAAAAAGGATCTAACAATAAAAGGATTAGTGTAGAGAGGTAAATAACGCCATATGTTACATATGACTCATAAAACCTAATGGTACCTTTTTCTTTTAGGTAACTCCTTGGACCAAGATGATACTACCTGCTCCCTATTTCTAATTCGATATAAATAAGAGGACATTCTTGACCAGAGATCAGTCAGCACCTTCCCTTCGAAGAACTCAAAACCAGTTACAGCTATGCATCATCACCAGAATCTTGGAGAAGCGGCCGCAGCACTGTCGGGCATGATCCCGCCTCCCTACGAAGCCATGGCCATGTACGAGCAGCCCAAGCCGCGCTTCATCTTCAAGATGCCCCGCGTGGTGCCCGATCAGAGGTCCAAGTACGACAGCGACGAGCTCTTCCGCCGGCTCAGCCGGGAAAGCGAAGTCCGGTATACTGGCTACCGGGAACGGGCTGCCGAGGAGCGCCGGATGAGATTTGTCAACGACTGCCGCAAGGGCTACGCCGAGATGTCCTTTGTGGCATCCGGCACCAACCTCCAGTTGTACTTCAACGCCAACCACAATCCGTATGCCCAGGAACAGGAGTGCGACTTTGAGCGGGAGCGGGGCAAGGTCCATCTGCGGTCCAACTTTATCATGAACGGCGTGTGCGTCCGTTTCCGTGGCTGGGTGGATCTGGACCGACTGGACGGCGTGGCCAGTCTGGAGTTCGACGAGCCACGGGCTCAGCAGGAAGATTCTCAGCTGCAGGAGCAGATCCAGAGCTACAATCAGAGGATGGTCGAGTCCAAGAGGATGTACCACACACCTCAAACGCCACCGGAGGATCATCCCCATCGAAGGGGAGGACCTGGGATGCCAGGAGGTCCCATGGGCTGGTAGTGCGAGAGTTCTAACAACTTCAGCGGAATCGCTTGACGACTGATTTTTAAAATCACTTTGACTTAAGACATACTTTTTAGTTTCTTTAATAAATATATTATCGGAAATCAATATAACTGGTGTTTTTATTTAACTAAGAAAGGTTTTCATCCAAAGCATAGATCATTTTATGTTCCAGTTCCATTCTTAAAGTCAATGCGGATATGTATACCAGAACAAGATGAACCCTACTTATCTCAAAAAGTATGTCTTACTCTCCCATATAGCTTTTAAATATAATAGGTTCTGTTAAAAATTAGCTTTTTAAATTCTACTTTGGTATATCTACAAATATTATTAAAGGACTTTGTAATTTTTAACCAAAAGTACTGATCTTTTGATGTGAAATACTGATACCCCCTTTTTTTTTAATATCTTCCATAGTTCAAATATCCTTTTAAAAATAACCTCTAATAATTTTCTTAATAAACCAATAGTAATCAAAACTGATCATTCAAAGCAAGGTACACTGATGACCCCTTCTAATGAACCCCATAACCAGTTATTTGGGACAGATTTTGGCCATTCATTTGGCGAAGGAACCACTCGTGTTCACTTAATGATTGTTTATCTGGGGCTCCTTAAGGGTGGCTCGCCGGGGTCTACGGCCTTAATTGCGCCAGTTTCAGTTTCGGAACAACCACCACCCAACACCACCCGAGGAAGAGTCTCGGTCTTGGTCTCGGTCCAGCTGCCAGTTGTGCTCTACAGGGTGGGAATTCTGTCCTCTCCTCGCCGCTCCTCTCCTGCTCTCAGCATAACAGTCGGAGGAGGCTCGGGTTCGGAAGCACACACACTTTTTAGAGAGTAGAGCAGGCAGCCAGCACCGGGCATGTGAGAGCATATATTGATTTTCCGCCGTGGGGATGCTGCTGCCGAAATAAACTTTGCAACTGGTCCGAAAATCAGTCTCTTTCCGAACGCGAAACTGAAAGCGGAAAAGCGAAAAAGCGGAACAGCCGTAGAGCAGGAGTGAACATGAAGTAAAGATAAATAGAAAGGGAACGAACGGACGCCGCCGAATAAGAATTCATAAAATTATACATACCGCCAGCGGGGCACGATTTGCCAAACATTCGGATTGTGTGCTTGAATTTGTTGCTGTGGTCGCCGCGTACTTTTCCGCACGGAAAGCTGGCGAGATTGGTCTAAAATTAGCGACCGGTGTGTTATTGTAGGGTGTCGTATAGGTTGTATAGAAGGAGGAGGAGGTCCGGTCCCGAGAGTGTTTACCCCATAAATCGGAATCCGCCAAGATGCCCGCACCCGCATCCAATACGATCGTGCTGAAGAGCCTCTCTGTGCTCCTTGGCCTGTTCTTCATCTTCGTGGGCACTTTGAAGCTGACGCCGCACATTAGCAAGGACCTCTATAAGGATTTGGTGAGTGAACGGCGGAAAATCAATAGAGTTGGGGAGTTTCGCTCGGCCTGGTGGGTGGGTGCACAGCCCATCGATTTTTCCCGGCTGCCTTACTGGACATTTGGCAATGCAATCTCCGCTTTTAAAGGGAAAAGCTCTTATGTAAATAGGCCTGCACTTAGGTGGGAAAACCCCCAAATAGAACGGAAAGCCTCTCGTAAATATGACTGACTAATTGGGCATTGAACTCGACCCCATCAATGCCAATCGCTGACATTCGGACGCTGAGGAGAGCCTCCGGCTATGATCTTCAGAGATATTTCAGGAAAAATATATATTTTAATAGGCAAAACGGTTGGCTTTTGGCGGCTTTTGTCAAAGAAACAAGCATAAATCCAATTAGAGAGATTTCGGAAAAAGATTTGAAAAATATTTGGAATTAGTTTTCGTATTTTTAATATTTATGAACGAAGATTTTTAGAATGAATACTAACAGTAAATCCTCACAAAAAGTATATGTATTTACGAGTAACTTTTATAAAAAACCAAAAGAAAAGGAAAACTAATCAATTAATAATCACCTTGGTTTGTTAATTGTTTTTAAAACCCCTATAAACAAAGCCGCAACATGCGTATGTGTATTTGGAAAAAGCGAAAGATTTATAGAACAGCTGTAGCTCTGAATTTCTTGTTTACGTTTTGTAAATACAACGCCCAAAAGATTTCGGTTTCATTACCAAATAAATATTTTGCATACCTGTGCAAATACTAAACACAAAAGCCAACATGACGTATACCTCGACTTTTATTTATAAACAATAGGGTGAATCGGCTTTTATTTATAAACAATAGGGTGCGTCGTCCTACTGGAAAATTAATTATAGAAACAATAGAAACCACAACATCTTTTGGTTTTGAAATTTTCGCCAAATTTGTAAATGCACTTATCATGGTTTTTTTGCATAAGGTGTTCTTTCTTTTCGCTTGGATTATTAAACATAATCAAAAATACAAAAACATTTTCCTCTTATGGTATATACGGATACTAAAACATAATTAAACAAAAAGTACTTTATTTTTCTACCCAATTCCATTTTATATATTTTTTGGACCCTGTATTCAGTCAATTTATTCAAATTGCCATTGCAGTCGTTACGCGCCATTTTACTTTCATTCCTCATGTTTTTTTCAATCTCTTTTTTGCACCGCGAGGTATGGCATTTTAATTTCGAAATATTTGTTTTGTTTGTCGCCTCCCAGTCCCTGTCCCCAGGGTGTAATTACCACCAAACACTTGGGGCCACCGGTGCCAACAGAAAGCACAGAAAACTACACATACGACGAGTTCTGACAAAAAGAAAAGCTAGATTTCATTTAAAAATAAATGGGCCTGCAGTGCCTTCCGCTGGGCCATCCGCCAGTCGGAGCAAATGCCTCCCTGGGGGGTGGGGGGTGTGTTGTTTCTGGGCATGATTAATTATATCATTTTTGATTTGCTCCCAATCCCCGAATTGCAGCGCACAGAGTACGTGAAGTATGCCAAAGTATTCCCGCTGACCGCCCTCTTCGGAGTGAAGATCCCCTCGAAATGGTATCGCCGCACCGTTGGCATCCTGGAGATCGTCTGCGGCCTGGCCATGGCACTGATTCCCTATCGTAAGTGGAGCTTAATACAGTCTTAAGGTGTTTAAATAACTAAAAAATGTAACTATTCACCCACAGACAAAGTGAAGAATGCGGCCAATGTGACGTTGCTGGTGCTGATGCTGCTGGGCATCTACCAGCACTGGATGGTCAGCGATCCCTTTGAGCGCTCCGGGCCGGCGCTTGTCTTCACTTTCATGCTCGGCGGCCGGCTGGTGGTCTGGTATCAGACTGCCCGCCTCCAAGACGAGGCCACAGCGGCCACCCAGCCGCCGGCGAATGGCGTTAAGCAGGATTAGGTGCCTGCTCCAGCTCCTGCAACATCACACCATACTCATAGTCATTCACTGATCCAGCTTTGTTTTAGCACCTTAAGTTGGGCTCGGAAGCGAACTGCGGGTCACCAATCATCACGAATCATGTCACCAAGAAACACACACCAACAACCAAATCATTCACATTCATTCTAGCAAATCGAAATTCATGTTTTCACTTTGGTGCCAAAATAATTATCGTATAAAAAAACTATAATATAAAGTATGTAACAGCTAGAGATATTAGCCAAGCGAACAGTAGAGAGCCACGGCATAAAGACAAGACCAGAGATCAAACCAAACAAAACGTGTAATCAAATCCTCTTCGTAACGGGCACTTAATCTCGTCGCAACAATCTAAATTACGACTTTTAGAAACAATTTTAATAAATTTGAACAACTCATACATATATATTTAAAGTTAATTATCCAACGTCAGTTCGATTTAATTGTGTGTAAAAAGCGGGAGATTATTCGGCATACACTGGTGCTCTCTAAGCTATAACCGTGCTCGGGTTAGTTCCTATATTTTGTATACATGGATGCATGTATGCTCCTATTCGGAGCCAGTGCTGAGCAGCTTGAGAGCCTTCTGCAGGTTCTCTATAGCAGTTTTCACGTCGTCGTAGTTGAGGGCACTGCCGGCATATTTGCAATACTTCTGGGCGGTTATCATTTGGTCCGGAGTGATCTGTACTCCAGCCACGGGCACGATTGGCTGGTAAATGGTGGCCGCGGTAGCCGGGTGCGGCTGACCAGTGGGCACATACGGCACAAAGCCGCCCGGCTTCTCCTCATCCACCGGCGGACTGGGCAATTTGTTTGGATTGTTCAGCACCTCCTCGGCGGTGGGAGGCGTAACAGTTGAAGGCGGCGAAGATGGAGCCTCTGGTGACGGCTGGAAGGGGGGTGGAGCAGCAGCTCCAGCTGCATCCTCGGGTGATGTGTCCGCCGAGGCGTTAGCATTTTCCTCCCCTTCGAGTTCCGTCTCATCATCGTCGGGCAGAGGCCCGGGAATGGGTGTCTCGCCGTTCTTCAAACAATTGTGGATGTAGGCGGCCTTCCATTTGGCATACTTCCTGTTGTGCAGTGCCTCCTCGCTTAGCTCCCCAAAGGTCTGGAGTATATCGTAGAGCACCCCGCTGGAGTAGAAGGCCTTGACGACGTTTCTGCGGGTAAAGGCAAGTAAATGAATCACGTAGAGAATCCTATCAACGATTTTAAGGGTTGTCCCTAAGAAATCTCTGAGATATGTACGCCTTTGGGCTTATGAATCTCTTGCAAAGGTTATAGAGATTACATTACATACATATCTAAGGATCTCTGCACCTGACGTGACCCACTTGCCAAAGTTCTCCTCGCGATCCTGCTTATCGGCGTACAAGAAGAGCTTTAAGGCGTAGTTCTCAATGTGAGCCTGGGCTGCCACCTCATTGGTCACCGCTTCGTTCTCCGCATGCTGCTTCTTCACCTGCTCCAGCCAGTCCATAATACCTACAAAAGAAATGGGGGAAACCAAAACAAAACACGGATGAGTCATGGACTGTACAAATGCGTATTTGATTTTTCGCTTACCCAGCAGCAGTTTAGTCTCCTCGCCCGTCTGAGTGGAGGCTTTGAGTCCCACCTGCAGGGCACTGAACCCGAGAACACCAGGCGCTCAGTAAGTACATCCTTTTTTATGCGAAAAAACAAATACTTACTAGAGTCTGGCCCAGTAGGCGATGACCACATCTCTCGTGTCGTGTTCCTGGGCCAGCTTCAGGAAGTGCTGGATGGACTTCAGCGAGGGCGGACAGGGCGGAAACTCCATAGTGTCTGGAAGGAGCTTCGGATCTCAGAATTCTCTTTCTTTAGTGGAATTATAACGAATACTGTGCCGAAACTAATTGATGTCAGCGCTTGAAGTGTGACCAGCGCTGCGACTTATCGATAGCTCAAGACCAGAGTGACCAGCTCTCCAGTTGTTGGTTAGAACTAGCCAAAAAACCAAAACTAAAGTTAATAACTTCTACCACAGGTGTCGGTGCATTTACTCAGTTGGTAATCTGCGGTCAAGACGTTTGGACTCCTCAGGTAAATATTCAGGGGTGGTCGCCCGGAAGTTGGTTGGCGGCCACTATCATTTGCACTTTGCACTTTAACCTGCATCCCGCGCCCTTCCAGATACTTTTGTTCAACATGGTTCTCTCAAAGCCTTTGTACTCGCTCTTCGGCACTTATCTGGAGCAGCTCTTCAACCATCCGGTCCGCACCAAGTCCATCACGGCGTAAGTACTATGAACCCCCTAATCGCGGTGCCTGAACTTAACCCATCTGATGATCTTTTGTAGCTGCGTTTTGGCCACCTCGGCGAATGTGACCTCACAGCGTTTGGCGGGCGCCAAGACGTTGAACCAGCAGAGCGTCTTCGCCTATGGACTGTTCGGTTTGATCTTTGGAGGCAGTGTGCCGCACTACTTCTACACGACAGTGGAGCGGCTCTTCAATCACGATGTTCGCTTCAGGAAGTTCCTCCTGTTCCTGTCCGAGCGACTGGTGTATGCCCCGATCTACCAGGCGCTCTCACTGTTCTTCTTGGCGCTGTTCGAGGTAGATAATGAGATTTTCAAAGAGATAACAGTGATACCTTTTAGAAGGAACATTTCTGTAAAGTCCCTTTATTAACCAATCTCATTTATTCCAGGGCAAATCCCCCAGCGTCGCTCTGCAGAACGTGGAGAAGCTGTATTGGCCTCTGCTGAAGGCCAACTGGCAGTACTTGTCGGTGTTTGTGTACATGAACTTTGCCTACGTTCCGCCCATGTTCCGGTCGATTAGCATGGCCATCATCTCCTTCATCTGGGTGATCTACATTGCCCAGCGGCGCCGTCGCTTCCAGGAGAAGCTGGCCGCCGAGAAGAAGGCCACCAAGTAGACGCATTCCGGGCACAAAGACTTTATACCTGGTGCTTACTATGCAGATTAAGGCCAGGGCCTGCTGCTTGAGGTTCTCTAATCTCTAATTGCAAAAATTCCGTAAGAGTGTGTGAGGGCGTAAGATAAGCTAAAACTAACTGCAGATTGCTCCGTTGTTATACCTTAATATTTTGTAAACTTTTTCGTAATAAAAATAAATGTATTTATACCAGAATGTTTTATCTTTTGGATTTCGGATGAGTGTTGTCACTTGAGCAATTCTTGTTATAGCCTTATGACACAGGGCACAAGTTTTCATTAATTAGAGTTTTCAGGAGAGGCTTGACAGCAACCATAGGATTTTACGTAAGTGCGAGCAAGACGACTATACGCACT
>JAEIIF010019205.1:0-10798 GCA_018874455.1 Drosophila trapezifrons | reverse complement strand
CTTTTCTTTTACTCTCGCTCGTGTTCCATTAATAGTCAAAGTTCATGTGTCAGGGCGATGGAAATCGAAATCGATTGGCGGTCAAAGAGTGGACCTGCTGCCTACTGGTAAACCTGGCTAATATGTACCATATTTTTATAACTTTAAAGGGTTATTGAGGCTGTGGTTATTTTTTATTCATTTTTAAATAATTTAAATCTCAATAAATACTATATTTTCTTTAAATTTCTTGTTCTTAATTTCTAGCATATCTAAGCTTAAGTTATATATATTTTTTAAATATTTTTAAAACCCCCTCTAAGTCTTATTAACCCTTCATCTTTACCAGGCTTCACTGTCAATTTGTTTATCTCAATATGAGAGCTCTTTTCTGGTGGCTCTTTGACAATAACTTTATTTATGTTTTTCTTCACGCTCGACCGTTAAGTTAACTGCACATTCGCTTTGTTTGGCTTATTGGCCGCTTATTGTTTTAACTCCATGATCTCTGATCTCTCGGGGCCCTCTGACATGATTTGTTTTCCTTCGCCGTCGTCGTCGTCGTCGCCATCAAAGAGTAGAGAATGTTTTAATTATAAAGCGACCCTCTCGAGGGTCGGAGGTCGGTCAAGTAAACCCCAACTAATCGACTGATTAATGTCCCTCTCTCTAAATTTAGATACATCTCGCCTCTTGTCAGTCGCGCCGCGATTTGCCACGCCCATCGATCGTTGGATCGTGAAAAGGTGTCGCTGGTGAATAACTAATATTCCATTAAATAGCCTAATGGCTGTCACTAAATAGACGATAGGCGTAGCCCCTAGACAGCCAGAAGAATGCCACTGTAAATGCCGCAGGCGACGCGAATACGCGGCACGTGTGGGAAGATTCAATAATGAATTCTTCAAAAAAATGTTGCCTCTTTGAGGGTTACAAGACGGAGGAAAAAAAATACGAAAAGAAACATATTTTTTGTGGAAGAACCATCAATTTTATTCATAATTTAGCTTTCATGAAATATATACTTTATTTAAAATATATTCTAAAAACTCGCTATAGACAAAGTCAAAAGAGAATTCTCCCAGAGAGAAATTTTAGCTTACGGATGGCACAGGCATTAGGGAAATCAAATGGCCAAAGACAAATAATGAGCCCCGACCACATTCCGAATCATTTACCAGGCTCATTCTCGGCATCCGAGGAGCAGATTCTCCAGTAGCCGATCGTTCGGTCGGTCACTGTGTTCCCAAAGCCCCCGGAGATGATGTCCGTCTTTGGTGGCTACCGATTCCACCTCTGATTCCTCCTGCCTGCCAGATGTGTGTTCTGAAAAACTCCGTAGATGGCGCAGATGCTGTCTGCCTCTCCTCCTCTGCGCAGGTGTGCTGCTAAAATAGTTGACTAATTAATTTATAATACAATTTCACTGCCAATCGAGGTGGGGAGACGCAGGAAGGATGATCGCTACCATTTGCAACATGGAAACCGTTTTAATACACACCACAACTGGCACCACGGCGAACCACTGGCACCACTGCCATAGCCACGGCGAACCACCGCCAGCAGCCGCCTAATCATTGTTTATGACATGGTTAAGCCACTGGCCAAGCCATTCCTTTGAACATGGACAAAAAATGTGTGACTTACAGACCGAAATTATAAATTTAAATCAACACAAGCAACAAGTAAATATTTTAAAAATATTTACGAAAGAATCAAAATCCAAAAAAAGAAAGGAAACAAGTAAGAGATATCAAAGAATTTTAATTATACAGAAAATTAGTAAAAGATGTTCATTTAAATGTTGAAGGAATGTTTCAAATATTTTAAAGTGACTCAGAAATAATCACAATCCTTAAATAAGTCTCTACCATAAATTGTTTTCGGTGTGTTTGGGGACTTAGTCAGGTCTTTCAGAATCTCAGGTTGTGTGGTCGGTCCCCTTCTCCTACTGCTTTCCCCTTTCCTTTATTTATTTCTCTTTTTCTTTTTTTTTTTTTGCAAGGGAAATTTATGCAAATGGCCAACAGATCTCTTGCCAAAGCCTTTGCGCAATTATCCCCGAGACAAGACCCCACCTGCTGCTGCTGCTGCTGCTGTCTTTGGCATTTGATTGAACTCAAGTGTGCCAGATGCGTAATGAGTTGATGAGGCAAGGGATCCAATCCTGAGTCCCTGGGCAAGGGTGCTAAGGCACTGAGGGGCTCAACACGTGACAACAACTTCAAATCAATTGGAAATTCCTATGAGTACGAGTGAAGAAAAGAATTTAAAACAAACAACCAGCAGCAAAGGCAACAAGTAGAAGGAAAAACACTTGCGTGTGGGAATAGTTTTCTTAAAATATAAAAAGATTCTTACGAAAAAAATCAAATTACTTGGCTTGAACTTAAAGCTGTTTCAAAGCAACGGCAAATATTATTTAAATGTATATTTTCTACAAATTTAAGGAATAAAAAGTGATCTCAGTCGAAGGCCATCGCTGCTAAAGATCGGTTAAATAATTATTAAGTTTAACTTTGTATGCTAGGCTTAATTTTGTTAAATAAATAAAATAAATAAAAAAGTGATCTTATGGATATTATCACAAAACCGAAATAAATTTAATATAATTATTTGCTGGTACACTTAATAATTTCTTCCACTGTACGGCCAACGGCATTTGTGCAAGAATTGTTGCTGCAACCTCCGATTTCTGATTTCTGATTTCTGTTTCTCCTTAACCCAGGCCAATGCCCAACATGCAAATCGAACTGGAGTGCTCGATATATATCTGATTCCGATTCCAATTCCGATTCCGATTCCTATGCCAATGCGATGCGAGATCTGTGCGATCTGCGTTGACAATTTGGTCGATGGTCGCGCCAAGGCTTTTCCTTCCCGTCGGTTAAACCGCTAGGAACCGAGTTCGAGTACAAGCGACTCCGAACCCGATTCCGAGTCCGAATGAATGGGCACTCGCCATGTGGATATCGCGAATCGCAAATCGCGAATTAGATTTTGCAATGTGGATGGAAATTAATCGAGTACGCGCGCCAGGCAGCCGCAGGTGACCGCGCCGAGACACGAGCTGCAACGTGATGTGGCGAAATGCGAGTGAAAAACAAGGAGATAGTGTTTGGAAAACTACCCCAAGAGGGTCAAGAAAATTGCCAAAAATAAACAAATCGATTGTTTTCGATATAGAAATAATCGATTATTTTTATAGAGGCGTTTATAGGGTGTATGAAGCTAATGGTGCTGCTGTAAAAAAAGCCTTTGCTAACCTTCATTAATGATTTATAAATATTTCTATATTATATCGATATAGGTGGCAAAAATCGTTAATAATCGAAAAAAAAACTTGAGAGGAAAAAATCATAAAAATATGCTGGCTTAAGATAAGGAAAAAAAAGAGATTGAATAAAAAATTAATCCAAAATGATCATTAATTAATAAAGGATCTTATTCTTATAAATGTTATTTCGATATATTGATATTGAAATAATCGATTATTTTTATAGAGGCGATTATAAGGTGCAAATGGTGCTGCTGTAAAAAAACCCTTTGCTAACCTTCATTAATGATTAATAAATATTTCTTTATTATATTGATAAAGGACGGAAATATCGATAATTATCAAAAAAAATTAAGGAGAAACAAATCATAAAATAATTCTGGTTTAAGATAAGGAGGATTTTTGAGATTGAATCAAAAGTTAATCCAAAATTACCCTTAAGTAATAAAAAATCAATTCTTATTAATGTTATTTCGATATATTTTGTGGTTCAAATGCGTCGATAACATTTTACCTCTCTATACCAATTTATTTATTTAGTTGTTCAATTTCATTTGAAATTAATACAATTTATAATAATATATAAGAGTGTATAATTCATTAAAAAAGTCATATAACATATTAAGGCAAACAGCATAAAGCAAGAAAAAAGCATAAATACTAATCTTTAATCTGTAACAACTCAAAGTAATTTTAATAAATATTCAGGAAAATACCTGAGAAGCGGAAGAAGGAACCTTCAATGAAAACAAACAATGCGTTAATACATATTAATTTTGCTTCGTCATAAAGTAAATAAGTAAGGCCAGCGATAAGGCGGCCAGCTTAGTGATTATAACAATACTTTTTTGTTTTCTTTCATACTCTGGCTCAATATATGCCCGGGCTCCAATCCAATCGATCAATCTTTATGGGAAAGGACATTAAAATTTACGAGGAGGAGGTGGGTCCGGCTACAGAGGAGGAGGAGAGGAAGGAGGAGCCTCGGCATCCGTAAAGATGGTGCACCGCTCTCGCCGTAGGTGTAGTGGACGATGCCTCGCTTGCTGCCGACGACCTCGTCCAGGTAGTGTCGATCCTTTTCCACATCGTTCTCGTTGAGGCACTCGTTCATCAAGTCATCCGGCAGCTGGATGTGAAATGGGAAGCAGAACATGTTGGCCTGGTCCAGGACAATCGTCTCGTTCCGATTGGCGTCCAGGCAGTGGAACGTATTGGTGTTCTTGAACTCCAAATTTTGGCAACTGTGGAGCGGTGAGTGCTTCTGCAGGACCAGGATATTCTCTAGGGACTCGGGCATGTACATGGAGAACGGTTCGCCGACCTTGATCAACGTGTCCCGGTACTTGGTAAAGGCCACCATCGGATAGCTGCCGTGACACTTCCTTTGGTACACCTGGGACTCCTCCACCATGAACTTGCAACGCTCCGGCACGAAATTGTTTGGCTGCTGCTTGCAGAAGACTCGGCTGGACACCAGCAGGAGGACCTGGATCTGGATCAATAGCAAACCCAAGTCCATAACTCATAAATATAAATATTTATTTGTATATCATATCTCTCTCTTTCTGTTATGTATATAATAAGTGAGTATTTATTCAGTTAAAAAAAATCCCAGCGTCTGGCTCACAGCTAACTGGGTTCCCACAAATAGTGACTCATTCCCTGGACTTTGGTTTGGGTCGTGACTGCATTGGCTTCCGATATGGAGCTAAATTGCCCTGGAAAAGGGTGTTCCATCAAGAAGCTTGAATAGATACGGAATTTAATAATATTTAATAATAAAAAAAAAATATAAAACTCATTATTAAACCCTTAATGGCAAGAGGTGAAGTTTTATATAAAAAAATTGGATATTTATGTTTATATTTTTTATAACACAATTTTTATTATATTTTCAACTCTGCCAAAAGTATGTCTTTAAAAATAAAAATAATCAAAATATTAGGGAACCTAAAAACTCGACTCTAGGCCTTTTTAGTTTATTTTTAAAAGCTGCAGTCTCATAGATCTTTACTTTGGCATTATTCATTCCGACCTGGCGTTGATTTGCTGTCGATTTAATTGATTCAATTACTCTGGTCGGCATTATTTCAATTAGGCATTATATCACTGAGAGATTGGGGGAATATATGGGGAAGGGAGGAAGAGAGCGAGGGGACTCGACATGACACGTTGGAGTCAAGTTGAGGCCGGAGCTATCATCGATAATTATGATGAGTGTGAGCCAAAGATCGATGGATTCTGATTCTGATTTGCCTGCATTGCTTCGAGTGATTAATGCAACGGCAAACTGTTCGCCTTCCTTCAGTCTTCATTCACTGATTGAGTGATTGACGGATTGGCCGGATTGCCGGATTGCCGGAAGAAAACACTCGGCAGATTGTGTGCAGATTGCATAATCCGTTCGAATGCAACATTGATTTAAAATCAAGTTAATTGAAAAGTAACAGAACGCAGGAGAAAGAGTCTATTTGTTAGATATTTATATATTTTTTTATATATTTTACTAATAATTATATAAAATATAAATAATAATAATAAAGCGAATCTCCAATTTAAATTAAATCCACTTCTTTATCAATTTCATAGTTCTAACTGTAAGGAAACCTTTTATCTAAAGAAAATCATTAAATTCTGTGCTTTGGTTTCTCTATTTCTTGGGAGAAGTTTATTTTTTGTATTTCTTGCGATGATTTATCTGGCAAATCAATTTCATTCTCGCCTTCGTTGATCCCCCGTTGAGTCTCGTGTGCGCGCTCTCGAAGAATCCCATTTAATTAGTTAAATCTCTTGGCTCCTCTGTCTTTGGGGAATTGGATGGCATTTAATTTAATATTGTATTTATCGAATGGCAAGCTGATTTAACGGCATTCTCTGCTGTCTGCCTCGCTTTTTGTATTTTTTTTTTCGGTTTGTTTATTTTTCTGTGTGTGTTTTGTGTGTGTTTGGGCTTTTGATGGAAATATGCATGAGTTTATTGATTTTGTCATTAATGGGATTTCCTTTCAGGCCCCAGCAGGTGGCAATTGTCATGCTCGGCCAGTGTTGTCAACATTTACTTGTATTTATGGTTTGGGTTCTTCTTCTCGCTGGCAACGTATTTCTTTATTTTTTTATAAATTATATAGAGGCACATATGATCGGAAGTTGGCACTCCATTTGCGGCAAGTGCTGCTGCCGTTCTCCATATTAATATTGAAGTATATGAAAAAGTTGGAGAGTCGCGTGTTGGTTCCACACTTCCGTCGGGGGGAAACCCCCTTCCATTATTTTGAAATTGTGTCACGAAGAATCGGGGGAATCAGAGAATCGGGGAATCCAAAATGTAGAATCCGAATCGGAAGCAAAAGCCAGTCGTTCAATATGCGCACATTGTGCCAGATATTTTAATTACAGGGTATCAGCAGTAGGATCTTCATATATTTCACTTCCAAGAACCCATCTTAATCAGTGGAATGATAGCTTTAATCCCCACAGTGATCGACACCTGTTATGCAAATAAATATGGCCAAATATGTCACTCGTATCCTCACACTAAACTCTTAAGCTTGGCATAATCTCAGAGATACGATCGTGACATGATCGCCACGGAAATAAATCCATGACAACGGGCATGATCTTAAGCCTCATCAACAAATTCTTTGGCTTCCTTACTTGAGTATAAGACTTGATAGGAAAGTAAAATATATGTTGGTTTATAATTATATAATCGAAATAAAAACTGAAGACGAGTTGGAATTTTAAGAAGAATTTCTAGGAAGGAAATCCTTATAAAAAAGTATTGTTTATTATAGAAATATATATTATTAAAGAATAATAAATTATTTAAAGATGAAAACCCGCCTAAAGTAGTCTTAATTTATTTATTTATAAATTATCCCTTATCTGTCTTTACGAAAATTAAATATATTTGCAAACCAAGGTATCTGCAGAGTCGTATTCTCTTTGTTAATTATTTTGTTGCAGTTTTGGATAGTTTTTATCAATTTGGCAGTCCATAAATTTATGGTTTATTGCACTTGATATATTGCCCTTTGTTTTGTTATTTTTGTTTATTTTTTAGTGGCTGCACTCTGCGCTTGCTGTCTTCCTTTTTTTTCGCTACCATATTTAAGGTTGATGGATAAATAAATGCTTAAATGGCGACCTTCCAATTGCCAATGGAATGAAGTTCGTTGGCCACTTTGGCTGCCGGCGATTTTCGTGTTAATTTTTTTGTAAGCTTTTTGGTTTAGCTGCTGCTTTGTTTTATTTGTGTTTTTTTTCCTGCTTTTCATTTAGTTTTTTACTCGATCGGTTGATTGGTTGGTGGCTGCGGAGAACCGTTAAACTTTTGCCCCGCGCCGCGACACCTGACACTTGACACATGACACCTGACACAGGCGACGACAGCGGCGGCTACACTAGAAAAAAAACCAAGGAAAAGAAAAATAAGAAAGAAAGAAAAATGCCTTGGGGCATTGGGGCTTTGGGATTCGGATTTTTGGATTTGTGGTATTTGGGATTTGGGGATTCTTGCTTCATTAATCGCTCGCAATTAAGCGCCACTTTATTTCCAACTTCACACTTTGTGGCCGGGCTTTTGTCGCCTCTTATTTATTTATTTTTTTTTGTTTTATTTTTTTCGCAGCTGCTGCCCCTTTCTCGGTTGGCTATTTTTCGGTTTTGGTTTTTGGTTTCGAATGCATTCAATCAGCGCAATTGATTGATGTCTCGGCTCTTGGTGTTTGTGTTGTTTTTGTTCGCGCTTGGCACGTGTCGTGATTTTTTCGAAGGGGTTTCACATTCCACCAAAAAAAAACTGTTAACGGATATGGAAAGCCTATTCAGCAGGCAGTCGAGATTAATTGGCCCTTAGGGCCAAGATGAGGCCACAAAAGGCCCAGAAAAATTGGATCACATTTACAGATTTTTACACTGAATTAAAAGTACATTTATCAATGGGTTTGGGTTGACTTTCCACTGGATTTTGGATCATTTTGAGTGAAAACGTTAGATTTTCTTTTTCAATGAGTGGTGGGAATTGGCTTAAAAGTTAATTCGAAGGGTGAAATATATACTACCATATTTTACATATTAAGTAAACTCCAAAAACCGATTAAAAGTAATGGGAAAATGTTGTAAAATGTAAAAAAAAATACCGGCGACAAAGAAAAAGAAGCCAAAGTAAATATGCTATTAAAAGAAAGTATAAAAAACTATTAAAAATATTATTATGTTCTATATTAAACACACTTTGTTGGCGTTTAATTTAAAGAGACCTCTAAAAAAAAGATATATATTTTCAAGTATACTATTATTTCAATTATGAACGAACACATATATTTAAATAGAGGATCTTGGCCAACTTACATCATAATAATATCTCCACTTAAAGGCTCGTAATATTACAGCCTTTTATAAGATCATTAAATGCCATTAATTCGGGGAAAAGTAGCATTAAAAGTAAAACCCACTCTTGGCTTGGCATAACTTAATTGAGAGAATCATTTTCAATTGCCGGAAGACGGACACAGATGACTGACTTAACAGCACCTCTAGTATATCTACGTTATATATATATGGATATATATATATATATATATTTATTTAGCTCGTGTGTGTAATCTGGTTCTGCGCACTGAGCGCATTAATTATGCGTTCCAAAGCGATGATGTCTGGAATATATATATACAGGGGCTTATAGAAGGCAACCATGCCTTTTTGGTTTGCTGCTCATCTTGGCTCGTTCTCCGTATGAAATTCTTGGCACGAGTTGGTTAATTAATTTAATTAATGTTTTACCAAGCGACGCCGGCGCTGGGCACTAGCACTGCCACTGCCACTGACGAAGCGTCGACTTTGACGCTCTAACCATTTTCATTTTCCCGACCATTTCCCGGCCATTCTCTCCCCCATATTCCCCCGCTCTTTGATTCTAACGGTAGCACGAATATTAAGACCGAAAAAGATCAACTTAAATGCCACACACACCACACAGATGCAGATATAGTCTTCTTTATGATCTTTTTCTTTCCTTCTCCAGCAAAGTTTTCATCAAAAATTATTTAAATTTCATTTCGATTTCAATAATGCCAACAGCAGCTCGGTTCGGTTCGTCTGCCTCGATTTTTATTTTCAATTAGAGCCAGGTTTTTATATCAAGCAAGGCCATAAAGTTCCTTATCACCGCCACCGCTTGCATTTCTAATGAGAATTTATGGAACCTACCTCCTCCATGCCGACCTGTGTTTCTTGTTGATTTTTGGATTTTTTGGTCTTCAATTTTCAGTCAATTTTTGATTTTTTGGGTATTTCAGTATTTGGTGCTCGTAGAAGGCATTTAAAAAACTTGTTCCACTGATTCTTATCAAGCGTTTTTCTTTTGTGGGGAGGAAGAAAGTTTCTTCTGACCAGAAAATATTCCCACTCGTAAAAATTGCAATTTGTAGTTTCAAATAAAAAAAAATAAATAATATGCCATTAAATCTATAAAGCATCTGATAGTTACGGATCTAAATTCTGTTGAGAAAAGGCAAAGAAAATGGCCTTGGCTTTGGGACAGGTGTTGTTTTTAGGGGTTTTTCTTAATTATTGAGAGAAGGAATTCCTAAAAGAATATTCTTCTGGGGAAGAAAGAAAGTCAAGATCAAAATATTATTCATTATACTTAATCAAAGTCCCAGAAAATTACCAAGAAATAGAAATGATGTTCATAGTTTAAAGATATGCATAATCTTTGCTGCCTTTTAAATTTATGAGAGACGAGTCCCACTTTATCTATGGCCTCTACAATTTTATGCCTTATCTGTCAGGACAGGGAAATTTCACTGGCTTTTCACTGATGGTCATTCGTATTGTTTTTGTTTTTTTTTTTTGTTTTTTTTCCTCCATACACTGGTTGACCGCTCCTGCTTCTAGTTCTTCCGCTTTTATTGATTTATGCGAATGCGGCGACCATCAAAGCGGAAAATAAAATGCAAGGCATCGACGACTGCAACTACAAAGGCAGCAGCTACGAACAGCAACAAATACAACTGCGAATGCAACAGCAACTGCGGCCGCAACAACAACTGCGATTACAATTTAAGTCAGCGACCGTGGGTTGGGCGACTCGGAAAGAAGTGACAATGTACAATCGATAGCCAGAAAGTAAGGCAACGAAATCGATAACAAAAAAAATGCTTCGGCGCATTGTACTAGAATTCCCAATGGGTTCTAGCTTGTTCTTGCTGCCTAGAAATATATAAACAAGGGAATTAAGGTATAGGATATTAAAAACATAAAATAATATTAATGTTCACTCTTAATTTTTTATTTCCAGTTGTGAAAAAAGTCCAAAAACTGAGGGTCCTTGCGCCATAAAAATATATAAGTGCGCATGTCCGATCCGATTATCCGTACCATATAGTCTGCGTAGTGTATATGGTGTATATATTGTATTTAGTGTATATGTTGTATATAGTGTGCATAGTGTGTATAGTGTATGGAGTGTAAAAAGTGTATATGGTGTATATGGTGTATATGGTGTATATGGTGTATATGGTGTATATGGTGTAT